>JACEGR010002482.1:0-128065 GCA_014170235.1 Listronotus bonariensis | reverse complement strand
AATTATAAATTATTGCTGTTTTGCAAATGATTCACTTGTCTCTTGTCCCTTATATTTATAAGTGTTAATATTGGCAATTTTTAGATATCAGATTTAGTGAAAATATGCTTTTTAAAAGTGGTTAAGAGGAATTTCTTGCAACTCGAAAGAATACTGCGATTTTATAAAAAAAAACTCCAATAAACATCTACAGGGTAGTCGCTACGTAATGTGCCAAAATTCAACTGGAGAATTGTAAAGTTAAAATATTGCTATTTAACTAAACTTCCCTTAGTACAAAAGTTGATATTAACTAAGATACAGGGTGTTGCAGTTCAAAAAATATATTTAAATTATTTCGATAATGTTTCATGCGATTTGAATATTGTCACAAAATTCGATGTGTAGGGGTTTCTGACATGAGCTATTCATATCATCAGATATGAATTGCTCATGTTAGATAACCTCTAGATACCGAGTTTTATTACAATATTCAAAACGCATAAAATATTAGCAATAATTTAAAAATATGTTTTGAATTTTAACACCCTGTTAATGTCAACTTTTGTACTGACGTAAGTTTGGTTTAATCGCATTATTTTAACTTCACAATTCTCCAGTTGAATTTTGGCCTATTACTTAGGGACCACCCTGTATCTTTTAAGCTTCGTTTTCAATCTACAGGGTGTTAAAAATTTGATATTTTTGGTGGTTTTTTAAAGTGCATAGTATATTTTTCTATAGATATTAAAGTTAAGTTGTTACAAACTTTATTGCGACTATTATGCATAAAATAAGTATAGTAGGTATATTTATTTATCTTTACAGGGTGTTTATTTTTTTTAGGATTTTAACCCCTTTTATTTCTCCAGAACTTTTTCTCTAGCTGTTCTTTTATTTAAATATTTAGATTGCTTCTTCAATTACCTAGCTTTTTGATTTCTCTTACTTTTTTATATTTTGCACTAGTTAAGTTATTTTTGTCAAAATGTCTTAAAATGTTCCCAAATTTTGGCACTATTTTTTAAAAGTATTACTGGATTAGGACCTAAAGAAAAGTAAAGTGTTAGAATTTGGGCATAAATTTTAATTCAGAATAACATTTCTTTTTCATATTTTGTAATATATTGTGTAAACAGTCTATAAAAAAAATGGTATTTCCCTCCTATGTAGTTTTCAGTTCTTTCACATATCCTTATATTTTTGGTATTTAAACACAACTGACAATTGCTAATATAATTTGGGACTTTAACTTTTATGTTAAATGAAATTTTCTGAAAAATGACAAATAAAAAGTTTCAACTATGGACACCTAATGGGCCATACTGTATACAGGGTGGCGCACCGCAAACGTCTTTGTGTCTAATAGAGAAATGGTATTACTTTTTAAAAATATTTTTTTACAGGCATACGTGGGTATATAGGGAGCACAATTTAAAATTATAAGGAATTATACAGAATGCTCCAAAAAAAAAAAAAAGATCCATAACAAACTTATGTTTTTTAAATGGAACACTCTGTATATTAGTTAATTTTTGGATTGTAGAAATAAAAATAAGGTAAGTTTTATCAGCGATCCCTATACCAAAAATAAAAGGTTTTTAAGATATTTAGGATTTTTGAAAAAGTCATGACAACAACAAAATTTTAATATCCTACCTCACTTAGGCTTGACTTGGTATATTATGTAATATTGCTAGAACATAAACAGTGCCATCACCTACATTTATTTTTTTTCCTAGAAATTATACAGGGTGTCAAGAAAGTAATATTCAATACCAGCTACCTTATGCCTTCTTCAGACTTACCTAATTTTTTTCCTATAATACAGGGTGTTCCATTTAAAATAAGCTAGTAATTTGCACTTTAAAGTAGCTTATATTAAATTCTCACAAAAAAATTAACTGTAGGTAATGGCACAGTTTATGTTCTAGCAATATAATATAATATACAAAGATAAGCCTAAGTAAGGTAGGATAATACATATATTAAAATTTTGTTTTTGTAAGGATTTTTCAAAAATCCTAAATATCTTAAAAACCTTTTATTTTTGGTATAGGGATCGCTAATAAAACTTACCTTATTTTTATTTCTACAATCGAAAAATGAAGTAATGTACAAGGTGTTCCATTTTAAAAAACATAAGCTTGATATGGATCTTTTTTTTGAAGCACCCTGTATAATTCCTTATAACTTTAAATTATGCTCCCTATATACCCACATACACCTGTGAAAAAATATTTTTAAAAAGTAATATCGTTTTTATATTAGAGACCGAGGCGTTTGTGGTGCGCCACCCTGTATTTACTTTATATTTAAAATGAAAAGCAACGATTTTTCATGGGTAAACTTTTAATGTAAAATTTAAACTATTTAATATCAAAAACACAATCCAAGTAGTAATTCAGTTAAAGTAATTCTATTCCAAAGTTTTTGGGTTTTTAAGGCTAATAGGACCCAAGTAATAAGTTTATACCGAATATTTTTGTTATTAGATATAATTTTTTTGTTTGATTCATTACTGTAACATTAATAAAAAAAAATGTTTTTTTGAGAATAGCATTTTTATTTTCAGATATTGTTCAGTACAGTTGTTGAGGCTTGTAGGTATTTTGATATTAACTTTTAACCATAAGAAAAACATTATACTAAGAAACAAAGAAAATACATATCCTAAATGATAAACTAAATTTTAAATAACCTAAAATGTTCTATATAAATTATAATGCCAAGGTACACTTCCTTTGTGATTAAAATATTCCTCGAATTCCTCCCTTATTGTTCTGACTGCTCTGGAATTATGAGTTTTATTTTCAGATATTGTTCAGTAAAGTTGTTGAGGCTAATAGGTATTGTGGTATTAACTTTTAACCATAAGAAAGACACTAAACTAAAAAACATAGAAAATACATATCCTAAATGATAAATGAAATTTTAAATAACCTAAAATGTTCTATCTAAATTATATTGCCAAGGTACACTTCCTTCGTGATTAAAATATTCCTCGAATTCCTCTCTTATTGTTCTGACTGCTCTGGAATTATGAGTTCCACCCTGTTGTCCTAATGCATACTTGAAAATATAATTTTTATCTATGCTTGTGTCACTGTCAAAAAAGGGGTTATTCGTTCTTAAATAATTATGTAGTATGCAGCATGTCATTGTTACAAGTTCAACTTTATCTGCACACATATTTATAGTGCTTAAAAGCACCCTAAATCGATTTGCCAAAATTCCAAATGCATTCTCTACCACTCTTCTGGCTCGGCTAAGACGATAATTAAAAATTCTTTGTTGGGGAGTAATATTTTTGAATGGATATGGTTTAATTAGATTGTATGAAAGAGCAAATGCACTATCAGCAACTATAACATGAGGTACAGGCTTATTTCTTCCAGGTAAACATTTTTCTTCTGGTAGATTCAACATATTTCCTGGAGCATACATTTTCTTGTACAGAGTGCTATTAACAAACACTCCACCATCAGATACTCGACCATTGCAGCCTATATCTACATACGTAAACAAATAATTTGCATCCACCAGAGCAAGCAATACAATACTGTGTGTCCCTTTGTAATTTCGATAATCAGCTACTTTTGCTTTTGGTGCACGGAAAAGGATATGTTTTCCATCTAAAGCACCAATTGTGTTTGGACAGTTCCAACGGGTTTCAAAATTTTTGGCTATATTAAGCCAATCAGCAGCTGATGATGGAATCTACAAAATAAGTCCTACTTAAAATAACAAATAGCAAGAATCATTTTTATTATACCTTTAAATATTCGTCTTTAAGAACCTCACAAATGGCTTTACAAACTTTGGGTATAAACAAAGAAATAGTGGATTCATGAATACGAAACGCAAACCATAAGCTTCGAAAAGTTTCACCTGTTGCTAAAAAACGTAAAGTTACTGACAGCTGATCCTTAGGTTTAATAGCTTCCCTCATAAATGTATCTTGCTTAGATATTTTTGGTGTAATTTTTTCAAGAAGGTCCTCAAAGTCTGCTCTTTCCATTCTTAAATAAGTTTTAAATTGTTTTGGGTCATGTTCCAGAAACTCTTTGTGAATTAATGATAAATGCCCTTTTTCACGATTAAGCCATGGTCGCGTCCACCATCTACGTTTTTTTGGTTATGTTTTTTTTACACAACTAATAATTAAAAGCGCTAAAATAACTGATTTTAAAACTTTTATTTTATGTCCCTTTGTTGTCTTCATTATTTTACAGCTAAAAAAAACTAAATCTTTCCAAAAACACGTGTACCCAAATGTAAACAATAAATAAGACAAAAAGTTACTAAAAATCCACTAAAAATTGATAATAAATTTTAATTTCTTCAAGTAATTGATCAAGCTACTTGATAAATAAATTGAGAAAATTTTTCGCCGTCAAGTCACTTGAACAAGCACTTGTTCAATTATTTGATCAATTACTTGTTAGGTGTAAAACCCGCTTAAGAGATACAGGGTTGGTTAAATTGAGCCAAAGTTGCGCATTTTTATGCTTAACAACATTCCGTTTTAAAAATTTAAAAATTTGCAGCCGTTCCGGAATAATCCGGCAAAAACCGAAATTTTATAAAACAGTTTTTATATTTTTCTCGGTTTATTTGAAGAGATATTTTAAAACTAAAGACGCATTAACATTGCCAGTTTTTCTGTTTTATAAAATGATGTCACTAAATTTAGGATCAGAGGTTTCGTCTTTGAGCCACCAACATCAACTTTATTTTTTAAAAGGGCGGGATATTTGGTTTTAAACTGAATACACTCGTATTTTAATTCTAAATACAATGCTATAACACACTTTTACATTTTAAGCTATTATAGGTGAAACGTTAATAAATAATATTTTTTTCGCTGACAGACTAGCGTTTAACTATGTCTGCTGTTTGGAACAAAGCAAAATAATAAGTGTTATATATTGTTGCAATCGCAAAAAAAAAAGTTTTTTTTTCAGATACTCAGATACAGAGTATCCCATTAAAAAAATGCATCTTTTGTTTATATCTCAAAATTAAAACATTCATATTTATTTTAAGTGCGCCCTTGGAATTAACGTAAAAAGTTATAAAAACTTTTGTCTTTAAAGTTTGTTTTTATCTTTATAAATGTCTGAAAAATATGACATAATAAAAATCGACGAATTTTGAGAATCACCCTGTATCTTCAAAATCAATCAAGTTAGCGTAAATCTGATTTCACCAATAAACTAAACACGAAAAAGAAAACAGAATACGTATCTGTTTATTTTATATTATATTTTATATTTTTGTATAGTTTATTTTTTGTATCTCTTACCGTGCAGCCTATACCTTATAATCACAACCAAAAAATCCACACTGTACAATAATTTTAATTCTTTTTAATCGCCAATTGTTTTTATTTATGATTTTTTTTTCTGGATGTTAAAACTAAAAAGTCTCTCTATTTTTATTTAGACTGAAATCAAACAACTAGAGTCTCAACGACAAAGCCGATCTCCCTTGGCGTAATTATTGATACCAAGCCGGGAATTTGGCAAGTTAAACCGCACAGCTCTATTACTGCTTACGTAGCATGAAAGCTGTGCGAGTGAATTTCAAAATGAGACCAATTATTAAAGTAAGTTTTGGGTTTTGTGCTGATTCCAGTAAACAAAATCGTTAAGTTTGGTGATATCAAGCCAAGCTCTGACGGTTGTCATTTCTGTGAAAATATAATATCTCAATCTTCACCATCTCTATACAGTGTGATGGTTTAGCAAGTGAAAAACTTTTTGATTTTAATTATTAAAAAATTGCATTGCATTCCTTGTAAAATTGGTGCATGTTTATGTTTCCAAATTATAATAGCGCAGTTGGATTTACTAAAAGTCCTAGAATATACAGTCTTTCAGCAAATTTAATAATTTTTTAAGAGTAAAGAAAGTACTCTTTATTTTTTAATATATGTATATTAAAATCCAATAGAAAGACCCTACCTACTGTGGGTGTCTTAAGTGAAGTAAAATTTATTGACACAGGGATACGATGATTTGAAGAAGAACGGATGATCAGCACTAAGGGTAGATTCAACAGCTCAGACACCCAAAGGATGAAGAAACCAACAAAGTGAAAAGTTTAGGAACTGTGAAGGAATGCATGAAAGTGGCTCATTATATAAATAGTATAAGATTTGCATTTTTTTTTAATTAAATCAACTCGAGTGTCATTGGAATTAAAAGCATTCCTGCTTACCATTCTTCTGCACTACAGCCTTTGCTTAAAATAATAGGCTATATAATTGTTTCAAGCAATTTTAAGCAAACCGTATGTGGATGCAGAAAATTTGGACCTAAATAAATACATATATATTTTACAAAATAGATACTGGTCTTAATGCCAGAGCCGTACCCAAAGGGGGCAAATGTCCCCCTTCCCAGGAGCCCAAAAAGACCCTTTAAAGATGGGTTGATGGGTTGCGCCTTAGCCGCTTTGTTTACTTACCTAGAGTGCATTGTTTTTTTAGTTGTCGCATTTTCCCTCCCCCTTCCAAAATCATTTTCTGCTTACAGCCCTGCTTGATGCACAAATAAATTCTTACCCTTTTTTTTTTAAATGAAAGGCATTGAATTTAAACATTATTGATTTGACAAATAAGTAAGCGTTTTTTGAATAAAAAGTACATATATTTTATAACAAATAAAATCAATGTTTAAAAGAAAGAATTATTGGCAAGGATAATGGTTTTAAGTTTAAAAAACTCATGTCTCTGGCATTTTTTTCATATTTAGGCACCTTAGAACAATAATAAATGTAAAATTGTTTTAACAAAGTTGTTTTTTATTCGAGATACTTAATATTCAGCAGCCAAAAACACTAATTTTAAAATATGAAGGTTAAATTTAGCTACTACATTAAAATAGGTCGAATATTAAAGTAATCAGTTAACTATATAAAAATATCGGTGGGAGCGTTTTAATAAATAAATTTATGGTAGCCGTTTAAATAGTATAAACGATAAAGTCCTATTTCCTCGTTTATAACAAGCATTGATATATGAATTCCGTTGAGCAGGCAATTTTAATTTTCATAATTCATACTTTTTATATTAAGGTCTCTTGCAGCTTTCTTTATTATCATAAATATTGCAATGTTGGTTTATGTCCAACAATTCTCTCTTTTTAATCAGAATCGCGTCTCTGACGAATTCATCAGGTGTCCATTCTGAGCAGCGGGTGGCATCGCATCAACACGTTAGCTTCAAATTAATACGATGCAAACACGAAACATTCACATATCTAACTCAGAGAATCGACGGAAAAACATTCATTTAATATGTTCAGAGGCGTAGATTTTATAGCAACATCAGCAGTTTAAAAATCAGGACTGTTTTCTGTCAATTGTTTGGAATCTGTGTCCTGTAGAGGTCTTCTTTACATGTTTAAACTTTTAAATCGGGCACGCAACTAGGATTTTAATTTTCGTTTTCTCTAATAAATAAAATAGTTCTGCAAATTCTTCGTCTTTGGGATGCAGGTTGTTAAAATTTTAAACTGGGACTGGGGATATGCAAATAGGAAATTTTTTTCTTAACAACTTTACCATTAGGAAAGATAGAAAAAATAAATAAAGACCTGTATTTTATTTGGTTTTAGTTCATGGTATATTTTTTGGTCAGTAATATTAGTCTAGGTGAATATAAAAAATTTAATTGAGTTGAGTGGTAAAGTAGCTCATTATGCTGCAACTATTACCGCTAAATTACAACAAAATTAAGTAAATGCTGTTTTTATTAATAACAATATATATTTTAAATGTAGGCTTTTTGAAGACAAAGTATTAATATGGTAAGAAAATTTGTTGGATGTTTGGTAAATTCCTGGTTAAAAAAAAAATATAGGTACGTTTTCGGACAGCGGATATTTCAACTAGTTAAAGTAGAACTTGTTGTTAAAATTACTTAAGTACCCATAAAATCTAGCTGCATGTACCGTAATTATTTTATAAATGGGTCAAAACAATTGGGGTTACGAAAATGAAATTTGTTTATAGCAAAATAGTTTATTTACATTTTTAAAAGTTTAGAAACTGGTCCGGAATTAAGGGCTTATTTTTACAATGAACTATTATATTGTTTGTGATTTAATAAAACCTTAGAGTAATTTAAAATCGAATCGTTAATTTGTTACCTTAATTATTTTATAAATATGTTTATATAAATAAATACTTTTCAAAATATTACTAAATTATACTAAAATAATAAAATCAGATCTAAACGCAAATCTAAAATACACTGACTCATTAATTTATTTAGTGCAGTAACCCATGTTAGCTAATATAATTACATCACCCGAATAAATTTAAAAAATAACGCCAGTGGGTTGATATACCCATGCAGGCTTTCCTTAGTGTATACCTACCATTTATACATCTGGCCATATCCCGCTACCTCTCAACACCTACACCATAAGATATCATCATCAGCTCCACGGTCTTCTCCGGTTACCCCCTGCATGCTCATCGCAATTTACGGCTCTTTTATAAAACGGATTAAATTAACCAACATATCTCATTTGTGCAGACATATCACACCTTCGCAAGGTCGACAGTATGCCGCTGTTTCTAAAATCCAGCCAATTTACATATCTCATCACCATTAACGTCATCAGACTTATTTCTTATTGTCAAACGTGAACTTTATATATTTATATACAGGACACGTCGACATCTTTATTATTACATCTCTGTTTGTTAAAGATATAGTCGGCCTCCTTAGGTATGCAAATAGGTATCCCCTTGCTTTCACGCTTTAAAGTATCGACAGAAAGAAAATTGCTGCGCCATTTTGCATGACTGATGGGTAAGTTATTGCCACTTTGGTTTGCAAATGTAACTTATATTTTATAAGCTTTAAAGATACTTGTGTTAATTAAATTGACCATTTCTCTCATTATGAAATAGACCAATCAGAGTCGACCATTTTTTGAATAAATTTGGCTCATATAAGTGATTAACCCTTAAGTAGGCGCGCGGGGCCTAATTTATCACCAGCTTACAATTAGAAAAAATATCTATGCACTATCCTAAAACCCCGTTAGGGATTAGCTCATAACAAAAAAAAACAAGAGAAACAACACCATATAAATTTATTAATTTAATTAATGAAACCTAAAAATAAAATTAATAAATATTAATTATTTAAATAATTTTAATTAATTTATGTTTACATAGGCGAAGTCTAAATTATTAAAAAATAAAAATTCTGCCTTTCTCGCATTATTGCCGTCTGATAATCAGCTTTTTCAAAAATAATGACAGTGACTTTAATTGAAATTACAATTAAATGTTTAAATTTTAGAATTTCTTTCCTGGACAACCTTTTGATTTCATTAATCATACATTTAAAGAAAATGTTGCCAACTAAAAACATAATTTACAATACAAAGGAAGAGTGATTATTGGATGTTTACGGTGTAGGGGTATATTTGACCCCGCGCGACCACATACGTAATAAAAAGGCATGCGCCTGCTTAACGGTTAAATCACTAGCACTGTTTAAGACCAAATAAATTTCTAATATCCAAATTGGTTGTCAAATTGATAGAAAATGTCAGACTTTATTATCAGTAAAATACTTTGTTGTTGGTTTTAATTTAATTTTGTTAGGAAATAATCTAACCATATATCACTCGATCTACACATTTAAATCGATTAAACTATCCAAGTATCGCTTCGTGATCTCGAGTTTTTTATTTTAAAATTAAAAGCCTTGACAGCTTTGTGGTGTCGTATTTTCATTAAATTATTGCACATTTACCTATTTTCCAAGAAAAATATTGCTTAAAATTTTGGATATTTAGTCGTTAAATTTATAGTACATTACATATATTGTGATATATTATATGATTAAACACTTTATTTATATTCTGGGATTATTTTAACTAAAATTAAAAAATACACATAATTATTTAGGAGAACCACAACAGAGACCTGAATCAGTCTTAGTTGATTTCTTTTAAACAGTAATTACGACCATATGGTGCATTCCTATTTTATGCCAACTCAGATTTATTTAAATAGCATAGCGGAAATAGGTAGAAATTGTAGAAACTTTTTAAAATTTAATATAACTTAAAGGTTTGTGTATATTACCAATTTATTAGGACAGTTGGTTACGTTGATAATGAAACTCTGTGTAAACCCAAGTCTGAGTTGCCAAATCATTTTTGTTTTCGACCAGTGATCTCAGTAAGTAAAAAGTTGTTAATGTAAACGTCCTATTAATTTGTACTCAATGACCGATTTAATTAAAAGCTTTACAAACTTGTTGAAAACTTTTTGTAAGTTATATATATTGCAGTGGCCGCACCATTGTGAAATATACTCATATTTTTTTTAATTGGTGGTTATTACAGTCATCACCTTAACCCGGAATTTCTTCTACTATTTAACATATTATTACTAAAAATGAATTAAAAAATTATTATAAGAGGCTTGAATAAAATTTTTTGGCTTTGGTGCGGGTGTGCCCATCAATGTGACCATCACCTGCCGCCACTGGTATATTGGATGGATCGAAAACGACCTTGTCAAATGACGGGACTATTTCTTTAATTAAAAAAAGGGATGACACTAGATACTAATATATTAGAACATTTTGTTTTTTCGATTTTTTAAATAAATCCGTCATATATTTTTAAATTTTAAACTTAAAAAAAAATTATTGGTACATTCTGTATTATTTAAAAATATATATTTTATAACTAGCATACGTACGTATTTAAAAATATAGGAGTTGTTATTAATGTGTGTCAAAAATTTTAAGGTTATTTTTTAAAATTAAATATGGCCTTGACCTAATTTTTTTAGGCAACCCTATGGCGATACCTTTGTTTTAATGCTATTTCAGTATAATACAGTTTTTATCCGGTATACAGATGGGTAAAGGTCGCCTCCTATTCGGATCTCGTACTATAAGATTATGGCCTATCTACATATTTTAGACAATCACAACTGCTGCGTAACCTTTGAAGACCTAAATTCTTTATCTTAAAAAGGGAAAAATTTTACAGATGGTAACTACCCGGTATATTTCTCTAGTGCCCTTTTGGACTCTTAGGCTTTGGTTAGGATACAAGCGATGAGCGGCCAGTGGCAGAGCGGCAAATCTCTATATACAGCAGTCACCGTTACTAACTACTATGGTTTGTGGCAACCCCTCCTCTTCCATACCCTATATTTTTTTTGCTACAAAATATATTATTTTTATTTTTTTACAATAATATCTTTAAATAAAAGTAAGTATATTCTAATATTTTCCTGGAAAATAAAGAACCGTAATGAAAATATTTATATAGACATTAAATTTGCAAGCTTTTCGGTTTTTAGTTGAAACGAAAACGAAATAATACGAGATATTTTCACTACACCTTCTTTCCCCCTAGTGATGTTCAGTGTTTACATGCAAAGTATGTATATATATATATATATATATATATATATATATAATATATATATATATATAAGATTTTTTCTGTTCATAGTTTAAAGGTGCCCTGACTACTTGAGTACACTGAAAAAAATATCCACTATATTCAAGAGTAATGATCTTGACTAAATGCAAGCTTACATTCATATATCCGCAATAACAACTAATCTTGTTCAAGAAAACATATACCCCTTTAATCAATATTAAAAATTTATTTAATTTAATTTTATATATTATTTAAATAAGTATAGCTATACTAGGTCGAATATTTTAGCTTTCTTAATATAAAACAAACTGGGCTTTATTTAAGTATAGTAATCTTTTAATGAAAATTGTAATTGCGATTTGCTTAAGAATAACTAAACTTGGAATAAGTATAAGAATTATTGCATTAATTATATGCAATTCTCAGGTTAAATCTAAATTATCTTTATTAAAGGATAATTATTTTTAATACAAACACTATTTTTGCTTAGATTTAAACTTCGATAAGTTTAAACAAAGCATATTAAATATTATTGCAAATAGTTTCATATCTTAGAATACATTTTGAGTTCCGCCCGGGAATTACATGGATTGACATAAAATAAATTAGAGCCAAAAAAAAATTAAAAAGTGTTTCACATTTTAAGACTGCTACAAAACTAAACTACAACATATTTTTAAAAATTTTAGTTTTTCGATATAATCAAAAGAGTCAGATTTTACAAAATAGTTTAGTCCTATAAGTCTTCCACCAGTCTTAGTATGTGACACAATTTTTAAAATTTTCTTGACTCCAATGTATTTTATATCAATCAATGTCATTACGGGAAGGACGCCCTGAATTTTATTTAAGGTATGAACCCAGTTGCAAAAATAATTATTTGAAGTAAACAAAATAAAAAACACATAATTTAATAATATTGCCCTAAATATTTAAAATGTACACTAAAAGTATAATACATTTTATATTGTTTTAACTAAAATATTGGAACTTAAAAAAATATTAAAATTTACAAGATATATGATAAACTGGATACTACTCTTGTTTCATAAGACCTTCTTGGGACATTTTTCATATTTTCAACAAGTTTCAAGCAGTAAAGACAGATAGAAACTCTTTTTGTGTCAGGCACCTGAAATTAACAGAATGGTAAAAATATAATTTGTTTTGCTTTTAGTTTAATGCTAAATATACTACCTAAGCTATATAAGCAAAACCTTTCTAAAAAACATTAAAACATCCTTAGTTTTGTTCCCTGTACGAACTGAAAATACGAATACTTTTGGAAGAATTAAAAAAAAGCACCAAGAGATTTTAAAAGTAATCTAACATAAAATAGAAGAGCCATGCCTTATAAACAAACAGTATTATACTTAAACACATTTCATAAAATTATAACCTGAATTCACTATTTCCCCCTTCTTTTGCACTCAATTCTTGAGTTTTCTGCTAAATTGGTACTTAATATTTAGTTTCCACCTCTAAAAACACCATTTTTCTATTTATTTTATCCATTTTTTCCATAAAATAATAAAGCTTCACTTTCAGTGGCAGTGACAATGACAGACTGCGATTAAAATGTTTGAAAGTGAAGCTTTGCGATTTTATAGAAAAAAACGGTTAAAATAAATAGAAAAATGGGGTTATTAGAGGTGGAAATCAAATATTGTGTACTAATTTACCTTTCAATCAAGAATTGAGTGCAAAAGAAGGAGAGAAATAGTGAATTCAGGTTAGATTTGGTTATCAAGTCTAAAGATGAATATTTCGAGAACGAAACGAGTCCGACTAAAAATTCTTTCACATTCGTGATCAGCGCCCACAAAACCCCCGTATACCAAATTTCATTAAAATCGGCGATGCGTCCGGTTTGTAGATAATTACTAGCAAATTTGTGCAAATACATTTGCCGTAAAAACGGACGTAATAAATAGTTCAGTCTAATTTGTACAAATGGCATGCACAAATCAACTTGTGCAAATTGCATGAGCGTGAAAACCCACCTTAAAAGCATATTCCTACCTATATAGATTTTTTTAAATTGTTTAAACACGTTTACTTATTCTAACCTATAAAAGTATTTTGCACCTGATATAAAAAAATGTTATTGTACTGTTACTTTGTGTACTTATATACCTTGAAAAATGGGGATTAAATCCATCATTTCCCATTCAGTGAGCAAATTTTCCAATTCCATATTCAAATCGACAAAAACATTCACACCCGCTATACAGATAAAAAGAAAAATGCACCGGCTCGGCTCCACTATCTCAAGTCTCGGACACATGAAAAATGGCGTGATCAAATCCCGCCGCAAAGCGCGTTGCTATTGGTCGAGGTGAGCGCCACCGCACCGCGTGTTCTTCGCGACACTTTCAAATAGAATTACTGTCCAAGCAAGATGCTTAAACTCAATCCAAGTATAGCTAATATTAGGTCGATAATGTAGAGGTTTTAGGTAAAAGAAGTTACACTTGAGTAAATCCTAAAGCAAATAATTGGTTTAAGCCAGTCAAAATATTAAGCGAACTGTAGAAGTAATTAAAATAATATGAGTTTAAGAGTTATTTAAAAATAATAATTTTTCTTCATCCAAAATTTAACAAGTTCTTGATTAGATATAAAGCTACCTTGATTAAACAAAAACTTATTTCGAATTTCAAAACGAGCATGATTTTAAAAATAAGATTAGGGTTTTCTTGTCTTAATATTGTTATTGTGGGCGCAAAAGGAGTTACAGGTGATACAAGATAATCCCGTCAAGAGTGGTTTTAGTTTTGGATATAAACTAGAATTTTTTGTGTGTAATTTTCCCTAAATGCCGTTCATCGACCCTGGCAGACAATGTATATTTTATGACTTATCCATCAAAGTAAGCATAAAAAATTTTCTTTATTTTAATATAAACTGTCAATTGATTTTGCTTGTATTTCCCAGCCATAAATAATATTTTATTAGGATTGTAACCGTCCGCAAAAAAAAAACTATTAGGCACAAGCAATATATTTGCAAATAAAAGATCCAAACATAACAAATATTTCTCCCCATAATCCGAATGTGCTCAATCAAATACCAAAAGCGGTTTCCAGCACAATAATGGAGATGTTAGTGTTAACAATTCCCTACAAATCACCCTACACAGTTAGACCCTTACATAACATAATACATAAGAACCATGAAGACTTTATGGGGCCCAGATTAACACGTATGTTTAATAAATAGCCGGATTTGGCAGCTGCGCTAGAGTGGAGAAGGGTAGTTAACCCCCATAGTTAGCCAAACAGAAAAATTTCCAGTTTATACCTTATTTCAAATGCATCTTTTAATATGGGCGATTGTAGGACCTATTGTTGTGACACAATACCGCAAACATTTGTAATAATATCGATGTGCTTTTGAGGTTTCTGCAAAAATAAAGCGTGATCAGCCCGGTCGATATTGGTAGGCTGGTTGGTGTTTATAAGACAGATTCAGTACAGCTGAAATACAAGTTAATAAACAACGAACTTTAATGAATACTACCAGATATAATTCCTATAAAGTCATATTATAAGTACCTTAGTTATCTAATTGGGGTAAAAATGTTTAAGGGCTTATGCATAGGCTAATTTGCTAATGTTTTTAAGTTGCAGGATGTTACTGATGCATGTTAGACTAAAAAAAATTAATATTTTTATCAGTTTCTTAAATATCCTTTTACTGATTTTATTAAAAATAATTTATGGTTTTGGCTAATTTTGCCCTAAGCTAATTAAATTTATTAAGTTAAGTGGCGTGTTCAGCGGCATCTAAACGAATAATTCTGACAAATGTACACCTCCGGCTTTTGCAATTTTTTTTTAAACTAGTAAATCAAAAATAAAGCTTTTTTTGCTACTAAATTTTCCCATTGTATATTGTATTTTTTTCTTTTATTTTACAGTACTAAAATTCAACTCATTTTTGTAACCCAATTAATAAAAGCCTTAACTTATTTCTTTGGGCAACCTATTTAAGAAGTCTCCTTAGTTAATACAAGGTGTGCAAAAAGTATAAAAATGGCTTAATATCTCAAAAACTAGGGGTGCCTTGAGGTGACCTTGAACTTAACTTGGCAACTTTTAAATTATAGTCATTTTAAAGTAAAATTGACTGAAAACTAACAAAATGGTGTTTTTTTCTTTGGAAACTTCTTGTTTGGGCACCTAATAAAATTTTACTTTTCTTGGTCTTTTTATTCTGGTTTTGTCACTTGGACCAAATGCATAATTATTTCTTCTTGTTTGGGACCCTTAAGGCGTGCATATAATTTAATAATATAGACAGACATACATATACAAGTTTACACGAGCGCTGTAATGCGCATTAGCCAAATGTGAATTTGAATAAAACCCATGTGCAACGACTCTTAAGTCAGTATCAGTCTTCATTACAATATTTTTGTTATTATTACAGAATACAGGTGGGGGTGGTTAGTTCTAGTTGAGTAAATCTTCTTTTTTTTAATTCCTTAATTAAACCCAAGACTAATACACTTAAGAATTATATGCCCACCTTTAGGATACCAAACAAGAAAAATATTTATGCATTTTTGTCGAGGTGACCAAACCAGGAAAAATAAAGGTTACTGCTGGAACGAAAAATAAACAAGGCGTGCATATTGCTTATTCCTCAATACAAAAAGGTTATGAAAGTTTGCAAACTTTTTAAACTGTTTCCAACATGTTTCCAACATATTAAAAATGCTGCTGGAAGAATAAACAAATTGTATCAAGTTACAAACATGGCACTGCTGGAACGACAAATTTGACGTGCGCAGAATCCAAACGGTTGCAAACATTTCTGACAGCCTGCTGGAACAAACCTAATACCGCAAACATTTATAATAATATCGATGTGCTTTTGAGGTTTCTGCAAAAATTGGTGTATTCCTTTTATGCTTTAGAACCGCCCAGAACGACACCGTAAGTGTTCCTTTTATAGTGGAGTTGTTCTGCAGAACCGTTCTATTACCTCTCCCCTTACTTCTCATGCACAATCATCGAAGGAGGTGCACGAAGTATTCTGACACTAATGACATATGCCAAAAGGCAAATAGTAAAAATACTTGGTTATATTTGAAAAATATCAATAATAATTTACTGTGATTAAATAATTAACCCGAAAAAAATAATATAAACCACGGATGACTAAAACAAAAACCAAACAAAGAACAATAAATCTGTCAAATCTTATAAATGTCATGTTAACGGGCAAATCCCACTGTTTTTTGGTGTTCCTTTTAAAACTGTTTTGATCGGTTCTGAAAAACGGTTCTACAAATTAAAAGGAATACACCAAATAAAGCGTGATCAGTCCGGTCGATATTGGTATGCTGGTTGGTGTTTATGAGACAGATTCAGTACAGCTGAAATACAGTTAATAAACAACAAACTTTATTGAATACCACCAGATATACATAGTTCTTATAAATTTATGTTATAAAAACCTTAGTTACCTAATTGTGGTAGAAAAAATTAAGGGTATATGCATAAGCTAATTTTATGAAGAACAAAAGAATATTAAGTCATTAGTTAGACGCATACAAAACACAATTATGTTCCTTGTCGCGAAAAGAGTAATCAAATACTCATCCTCTACTTATGAGCGGCCAAGTTTTACAGAGCAAAGACACCTTTAATCTTATGGGCGTCACGTTTGAAAGTAACCTTAACTGGCACAAACACACAACCAGACTTTTATAAAAAGTATAATTTTATATTAATATGTTAAATATCCCTTAACCAATTTTAATTTAAAAAATATATAGTGTTTGCTAATTTTGCCCTTACCTAATTAAATTTAATTAAGTTTAGTGGCGTCTTCAGCGGCACGCACCTAAACGAATAATTCTGACAAAAAGTGTACGCCTTTAGCTTTTAAATTTTAAAATTTTTTAATTGTGTGAACTAGGGAATCAAAAATTAAGATTTTTGCAATTTTTTTGTATCTTGTTTCTTTTTACAGTAGATTCCAAAATTTTACTTATTTCTTACCTTTTCCTTTTTTGCCCTATTTTTTGGGTAACCTATTCAAGTTTCCCTAGTTTTTACAAGGTATGCAAAACATATGACTAAATAATATAGAAGAAAACTTACCTTATTTTTATTTCTAAAATCTACAAAAAGTCTAATATACAGGGTGTTCCGTTTAGAAAAACTGAGATTAAGCATTTTAAATATTGAGATATTGGCTATGGTATATGAAGTTACCCTTTCTTACAGTGATTTATTCTGTGGTACTTAGTTTTTTAAAACACCTAGCTAAGTATTAATAATAACAAATTCATTTTTACATAATTTTTGGGTATCTTGCTTTTTACGAAAGTTTCGGTAAATTATAAATAGCGTGGCAACATCGGCACAAGGGCCCAAATAAAATAACGTACTATATGCAAAACTTATGCTGAATCCGATTCTGTAAACAACAATACTTAAAGAAATTAAATCCTATGTGTAAGTATTCTAAACGAAAAAAAATTATAGGTAATTTCACTCTTTTTTTACTTAATGCTTAATTTTCTTGCTTTGGTTTGTTTTATAAATGCTTGAATATGCATGTTTTTATTTATTTTTTATATAACATTGCATCAAACATTAAAAATCTTGTTGTTTTGTTTCCTTTCGTTTATTTTTTATTTTTATTATAAATTGGCGCCCTGCACAGCATATAGGGTCCGAATTTTAGACTTAATGTGTTTGGTATAGACATAAATGTTTTTTGGTGTTTTTCTGGCCTAACTTAAATTTTACATATTATTTTTTATATACGTTTAAAATACAACATTGTAGTATTTTTAATTATTGATTTTCCCTTGGTAACTATTAACTAAATCCTATATATCTCTGAAATAAGGAAACTTGTAATTAGTACAATTTGTAAGTCTTATCAGGTGTTTCACAACTTATCCGACAAACTTTAAGGGCTAATTCTACACTAAAAAATTTAAAAAATCCATATAAAAATTTGCCCTAAACGTCTTAGTTTTCAAACTAGAGGGTGTTAAAAATTTTAAAATATTATTATTTTTTTATAATAACTTTTATACCAATTGAGATATTTAAAAACAAAAGTTGTTTGACGCCCTCTAAGCAGCAAAACACATTTTTGGCATACAAATAGTTAAATATTACCAGTGTCGTCCATAAGGCGTTTAGGGTAAATATTTTTAATAAAAAAATGGTGCGCCACTGCATTTTTCTTATATAAAAATATTTTTTTATTTTCTTTTAAGTTTGAAACAAATTTGACTTTTTTTTTATTTGAGGCACGGTTTTCGCGTAAATAAGTAAAAAGCATTTCTTGACATGGTCAAATCCCTATCTAATTTAAGACTAAAATATCAAAGGTAATTTTTCACTGTAGAATTTGATATTATCCATACAAAATGACCGTGCCGAGTAACGGTTTTTATTTATTTACGCGAAAACCGTCCATCAAATAAAAAAATGTCAAGAGGTTAAATGTGTTCCAAACCTAATGTGAATTTTAAAAATAATTTTTATTTCAAAAGATGCAGTGGCCGCCCATTTTCTTATTAAAAAATATTTACCTTAAACCCCTCATGGACGACACTGGTAATAATTAAGTGTTTGCTTGTACGCCAAAAAATGTGGTTTGATGCATAAAAGGCGTCTCTCAATTTTTTAAAAATATCTAAATTGGTATAAAAGTTATTATAAAAAAACAAAAACATTTAAATTTTTTTACACCCTGTAGTTTGAAAACTAAGACGTTAAGGTCAATTTTTTATATGAAGTTTTTCATATATTTTAGTGTAGAATTAGCCCTTAAAGTTTGTCGGATAAGTTGTGAATTACCCTGTATAAGTTTCTTGCAACATTTTGTTTTATTTATAAATGCTTGGTCATGAAATTTTCTTACCTTTTTGATATACCAATGCCTAGAAAAAATACAAGGGTAAAATATAATAGGTAATACATAGAACTTTGTATTGTAATCCAATACACGGCAGCTAATTCCTAAAAAGCTCTTGCCGAATTCTACAGGCATTAGGGAACCCTTTAAGATTTTAGCAACCGTCAAACTATGTGGGTTACCTCGTATTCCTGTCACGTCAAGTGTTTTCTTCATCAAATGAACATCTGACAGCCGCGCTTCTTTGTATTCCACCGCTTTCTAAAGACGTTTTAACCTACACATTTAATATTGATTGAGCCAGCGGCATTGCCTATCAGAGATTTAAGCCATCCCGCGTGTTTATCAGATCTTGAGCTATATCAAAGTAAAGTTATTACATTGCAATGTATGTTATTGTTGTGATGCCATCCTTAAACACTTGCTATCAAGAATTGTCTGTGCTGATCTTTATAAAAACTACTTACATAGAGAAATCACTTTGGCCGACCATCTTAAAAGCTCTTTTGTTTAAATTTATCAATCCGTGTAGTTTTAAAATAGGGCTTTGTTTTTTACGTAGACAATATAATAATACTTTTATACCTCTATACTTTAAAACATGTAGTATGTCTAGGTACCCACAAACTTTAAGTGGTGATTCTACAATGGAAAATAAGAACAAAACTTCATATGAACATATGTCCCAAACGTCTTAGGTTCTGAACTACGGGGTGTTAAAATTTTAAAAAAATATTGTTTTCTTACACAGAGGTATTTCTAATTGCGGTAAACAAAGGGCATATTCCTAAGCCAATTTATAAAAAAAGGTCATATAAACATAGATTCGGAAATTCTTTGTTCCTTAGATACAGGATTTTAAACTTCAAAAAGAAAATTGGGTTTTTAATAATATCTTAAGTATGCCTTATACGATTTTAATCAAATTTAGCTGTGGTATTTGTTGAAATAGGAAGTTAATTTAGCCCTAAACTAATATTTTATTTAGTGGAACCAGTGGTGGCGAGGGACGCATCTTAGCTTAAATTATTGACAAAAAAATTTACGTCACTGACTGTTTGCAACATTTGAAATTTCTTCATAGGAAACACCCAAAAATACAACTTTCAAATTTTTACGTTGCTTGCTTAGTTTTCCAGAAAAAAACAAAATCCGCTAAACTGCATAATACTGGACCATACAAGAAACATAGGGGCATTCTTTTTCTTTAAGAAATTAAGTGTTATATTTTCCTATTAGCAGTTATGTAACAACAACAAATACATAACATAATACATAATATAAATTAATTAAATAACGTTTAATTCTAGTCTAACAAATTTTACTAAAAAAAGTGTTTTAAATTTTTAAAAGTTTTTGAGGAGTTGAACACCCTGTAAATTAAGAACGACTTTTTAAATATAAAAAAATATTAATAGATTACTGCCTTTTAATGAAGTGTTTTTTAAATTCTTGTTGTATTTGGACTAAATTTAATCCCCTGACTATTTTTATTCGATATGCGGTTTTCGCGTAAATAAATACTCCAGCCATTTCTTGACATGGTCATCTAATGGTATAGAGATGGTTATCATTTATTTTTTAAAGCAAAATTATTTTTTTACGAAAACAATGGTTAATCTATTAGTCTTGCAACTTTTATTTTATTTAATTGATTGATAAAGTAACTAAGTGATAAGTACTACTCTTAACATGTCTACCCTATACTAAACCGTGTAGAATTAGATAGTAAAATGACTATGCAAAGAAATTATTTGTATTTATTTAGGCGAAATCCGTATTTAAATTTAAAAAAATTCGACAAGAGAGACCAAATTTGTTCAAAACTAAACGGGATTCCTAGAAAATATTTTCATTGTAAGAGAGTCCAAATATACACCATTGTTTTCTTAATTTACCCTAAACTCGGACTGGGCGACACTGGTAAAAATTATTTTTCCTCTTGAATGCCAAAAAAATTGCCTAATAAATAAAAGATGTCTTTCAAATTTTTTCGAAAATATCTAAATTGGTACGCAATTTATTATAAAAAACGATAATTATTTTAAATTTTCAACATCTCGTAGTTCAGAAACTAAGACGTTTAGGACATATGTTTATAAACAGTTTTGTTTTTATTTTTTATTGTAAAATCACTGCCTAAAGTGTATCGGTAGAGTTACTGGACTCCCTGCATACAAGTTGAGCCAAATCAAAAGGTTCATAGGCAAATAAAGCAACAACAAAGCAGGACCGATGCATCATAATGCTTACATGCCAGCATTCTTTGTCTAATCTGTAACTGTTAGTGTTATACACGCAATAAACCGTCTTCTTTCCACGCATTACCCATGAATTAAAAATCGTTTTCTGTCAGATTAGCAAAGTTAAACAATGTCGGGTACTAGCAGTAGGGGAATGACTGGCAATGGTCACATGGTGTTGATTGTAGTTCAGATTCTACATTAAGCGTAAACTGCCTAAACGACATTACCTAGATGTCAATGAAAGGAAGAGATTTTTAAGGTAGTAGTTATTTGTATACAATCCGTGGGGAACACAACCGCGCTGACTGAAGAGTTCCGTGATTGGTTGCAGTAAACAATGTAAATGCAAATATTATGAAATCGGTTACTCAAAGCGGTTCCTACCAATTATAACTTTTTGTGTAGAAAATATAGAAGAGCTCACTATTTTACTCATATGATACATACAGAGAAACAACCAGTTTTGCAACGTTTTAGAGGAAATCAAAGTAGTGTAGATGGAGTCCACAAGTTAACACATAAAAAACACATTAATGGTCGGATCCAAAACACAACGATAGACTGAAAATCACCAAAAACTATCAAAAATAAAGATATGAGTCTGAGTACCGTGGCAGACTGCAAACCGCCGACGCAAGCGCCAGAACATTATACTTATTTCCCTTTTGCCTTGGGGAGTAAGTGTAGCGTTGCTGGTAATGTGAATGACTCTGGCGCTTGCGTGGCGGTGTTCGGTATCATACCTAAAGTGTTAAAGCTCGTTTTTCACTTGTGGGATGATGGTTCGCTTTGGTTTCAACGCTTCATATTAGGCATTTTTTTTCGACGTGGTTGTTACATAATTACAATAACTTTGACAGCCTCAAAACCTAATACTCTTATGGACCAGGAGATGAAACTAGATTTGTTGTCCCAGTTTTTTTGTAAAGGGTGTTAATGGTTAAAAATTGATAATATAATACTGAGTGTGGATACCGACATGTTTTATTCCTTATTTAAAAAGTGAGCTTTTATTTTTAAAATCCAACAATAATATAAAGTGTTTTTGAAATTAGGGTAAGAAAATTTAAAGGCGTATTCTTGAGACAATTTTATATAAAAAAAAAACTTTATTTAAATATAGGTCGGGAAATGCTTTGTTTCTAAAATTTTGAAAAAAAAACAGTTTTTATTCTATATTAAATATTCCTTATCCGATTTTATTAATATTTGAATGTAGTATTTGTCGTTATAAAAGATTAATTAGGCCCTACTTTAATTTTAATTAGTTCGGCCAGTGGTGGCGTGGGACGCATCTTAGCTAATATTATTGACAACAAAATATACGCCTCTGACTTTTCTTGCTACTTTTATATTTTGTTTGGATGAAAGATTTAAAAATATACCTTTTTTGCTTATCCTAATATTTTTACGTAGATTTCCAGAAAAAAAAATTGGTTGTCTGTAAAGCCGGTTTACGTAGATGAATTTACGTGATAACGTCATAAGGTATTTACTTAAATTATACAGATCAACTACAAGTAACAATGTGGCATTAACAATTTATTTCCAACTTTCCAAAAACAAAAGAAAATTAAACAATTTACACCACAATCACTTTTTACTGCACTTTGTACTTGACGAAAACATGTTATTATTGTATAGCAGGCAGACCGCTCAAGTAGAAGAGAAACACATGTCGAACACGGAGGCCGACTGTGCCTCTACGGCGCACTCGCTTGCACTTCAAGCTTTAAATAGAACGACGTATAAGTCATGTTTTTTGTGCGTGGAGCCGACTTCATCGAATTATAAGACGTTAACACGTCCAAAATAATATCCGGTAAATTGTATATTTCTTGACCATACGAAACGTATTAGGGTATTTATTTCTTTTAAAAATTAAGTGGTTTACTTAATTTTTTTCATTAGCAATTATGTGACAACAATTACAAATACTTAATTAAATAATGTTTTTATCTAGTCAAAAAGATTATAGTAAAAAAGTGTTTTTGAAATTTTAAGGTTCTACAAAGTTTCACACCTTGTATCTTGAGAATGAAAAATTTAAGGAGTCATGTTTATACATATAAACTTTATTTTATATAAAATTGGCTTAGGAATACGCCCCTAATTTTTTTAGCGCAGCTAGAAAACACCCTGTAAATTTATAAATATATAAAAAAAAGAATTTGAACTTAATCTTTATACCCGCGTAAAATACACCTTATACCTAATTTTACTTGTAATAATTTAACATTTTTAAAATTATATAATATTTAATGACCAAATTAATTACTAATTTAAAGTGTTTATTATGTGTAGTTTTATTAGACTAAGAATTTTAAAGTTCAGTCTCGTGCCGAGTTCAAGTGGTTTTGTGCAGCTGCTTTTTATGTTGTAATAAGTAAAGTAAAAGAAATTAAATGTTGATTAGTGGACCTTCCGTTTTATAAAGACAATGGTTTCTAGACAGTATAATAGAGGGTGGATCAAAAATAAAACTGTTCATAAGTTAATTTTAAAAGGAATTTATGTACATTTTATTTTTTATAAATAGATAGATTGGTTATACCAAAATGTTGTTATAATAAAACCATTTTTTTATATTGATATATTTTTAGGGTCTTTATAGCTTTATTTAGTAAATACTTTTACATAAACAGATAAATCTAATAAACATACCATATTCAGCTTTATTGGCCAAATTAGAAAAGAAAACGAGATGCCTTTCATTAGCATAAAATTTTTAATTCCCTTTCTAATAGTTAAAAGGTAGATCATATAGGTATCGGTAAGAATACAAGGCACACAACCCCCCTTTCTATACCCACATAATGTTCTGGTTACAGAAACTTCTAATAATTATTACTTTACGGACACAAAAAGTTTTTTATAATAAAACATGTTGAACATTTGTATTTTGTTCTTTGCTTAAAGGGTGTTAGTGCTAAAATCTGCACCCATCTGTTTATTTAATGAAACTTATTTTTTATGAATGACACATGGTAGTAGACTAGATTACAGCAGGGTTGCCTAAAAAATTTGGCCGCAAGCAGGGGTTGCCATCATTCGAATTAATTTTTCTCAGTCCGGGCATGGAATAGGAAATGCGCGCACCACTTTGTGTTGTAAGCAAGGACGCAGTTTTTCTTTTAGAATTGATACATAACTAGAGGAAGTACATTTTAAAATTATTTTTATAATGTACAGGGTGGCTCGAATTCGACGCTCATCATTGGGATTTCGGAAACCGTTAGAGATGCAGGATCGGTTAAATGAAGGCAAAGTTGCGCAATTTGATGCTCAATAAAATGCCGTTTTGCGTTTAAAAAATTCCGAGTACTTCCGAAGATATTCGAAAAAACCGGAATTTTCAATTTTGGTTTCTATTGTTTCCTGACTATATTTGTTAAGATAACTCAAAATGAAAAACACGTTTTCATGGCCACTTTTTCTGCTCTATAATTCAGTGTGATTAAAAATTAAATCTGACGTTTCGGCTCCTGGCGACCATCATCAACTTAGTTTTTTTAAATACGGACCTGATATTTTTTCAATTTAATTAAATCCTTTCATCATTCTTAAAACACTATATATCGCCACTTTGATATTTGCTGACGTTTCGTACAGATAATTCCATCACCAGAATATTGCATATTTATTTAACCATAATACGGCCCTGAACAGCATTTTTAGGTAAAAAGGTAAAAAAAAAGAATAAACTTATTACATATTCATAATGTTTTATTGCAACTCATTGATATCTAACAGCGGAAATTACTTTATTAACAGAAACTAACCAGCAGGTACGAATTCAAGGGAGAACTTCAGTTAATGTATGGATTGGTATGTGGAGGAACAAAATTATTGGACCTTTCGTTTACGAAGGGACCTTAACTTCCGAACGATATCTAAATTTGATTAGGAATGATGTCTTAGACGCCATAGATAATCAACCTTTGGCAGTATTTCAAGAAATATGGTGGCAGCAAGACGGAGCTCCTGCCCCCAATGGAAGGGAAATAGCTCAATTCCTTTACCATATATTTCCTAATAAATGGTTTTGCAAGATGGTCCGCTAGAGCCCAGATCTTAGACCCCTAGATTATTTCCTTTGGGGATATCTTAAGAACCGTTTATTTAAAAATGCACCTCACGACAAGGTTATCTCTTTGACCACCTATAATAGTGATTAAATTATGTTTATTTTTAATATGGGCATCAAGATAGTATTACAAATTGTTTATGTAAGCTGATTTGTTGTCTACCTTTTTGTATCTTATGTCTAATATTCATGAAATTATCGGTTAATAAAGTAATTTCCGCTGTTAGATATCAATGAGTTGCAATAAAAAGATTACGAATATGTAATAAGTTTATTCTTTTTTTACCTTCTTACCTAAAAATGTAGTTCAGGGCCGTATTATGGTAAAATAAATATGTAATATTCTGGTGATGGAATTTTCTGTACGAAACGTCGGCAAATATCAAAGTGGCGATATATAGTGTTTTTTAGAGTGATGAAAGAATTTAATTAAATTGAAAAAATATCAGGTCCGTATTTAAAAAAATTAAATTGATGATGGTCGCCAGAAGCCGAAACGTCAGATTCAATATCTAATCACACTGAATTATAGAGCAGAAAAAGTGGCCATGAAAACGTGTTTTTCATTTTGAGTTATCTTAACAAATATAGCCAGGAAACAATAGAAACCAAAATTAAAAATTCCGGTTTTTTTCGAATATCTTCGGAAATACTTGGAATTTTTTAAAACGCAAAACGGCATTTTACTGAGCATCAAATTGCGCAACTTTGCCTCCATTTAACCGATCCTGTATCTCTTACGGTTTCCGAAATCCCAATGATGAGCGTCGAATTCGAGCCATCCTGTACAGGGTGTCCCAAAAGTACAAAAGTGATCAAAGTTATATATAAATTGCATTTCTTTAATACCCCCCTCCTTTTATTTTTGAACAGATTAATTTACAAAAGTAAAACTTGGGATATGCAATTGATGCCCAAATACTACATTTTAGAGTAAAATTAATAGATAAAAATTTCAAGATGGCGACTGGGCGCCATCTTGGGAAAAAAAATTAAATGGAAAGGGGGTCTTGTGGCACATCATTTTAAAGCTCCTGACGAGTATTTTATAATCCTAAAATATGAAGTCAATATCTTTACCTAATTTAAAATGGCGTTACTTTAGAAATAACCTTAATACCTGTTTTGGGTGGTTGGTCATATTTTCGAAACTAATAAAGTTAGATGTACCTATTGTGGTATTTTCTTAAAACTATTTTAAATAACTTTTAATTGGTGATATTGGTGATAATATACAGGGTAGAACAAAAAATATGTTTTTAATGAAACACCTTGTACATGATATTACCATTAAAAGATCTTTAAAAGAGCTGTAAGAAAATACCACATTATATCTAAAAAATAATGATAAATTCATTTATTTCTATCTAAATACATAGATGAATATAAAAATATCTTTTGGTACACTCTGTAAAATATATTTGTAGACATAACACTAAATACTACAGCAAGTACTTTACTCTGGTCAATTATTTAATTCACTGAAGTAAATTGAACGGCATTTGGTAAGTTTTGTAATGGACCAAGCACGAGTTATAATAAATATTATGACCCTACTTCCTGTGCACCATCTACTAGACGTTAATTGGTTAAGTGAAGAAACAACAAAAAAACAATACGAAAGTTTAAAGACAAGATGAGACAAATAATAAGGTCAAAGTTTATTTCAAACTACTACGGGATGATTAGCTGTATTTTAATAAAACAAATTATGTTATTAACTGTAATAAATTTAATAACATTATTACATGATATAATAAATAATAGTATATATATATATATATATATATATATATATATATATATATATATATATATATATATAAAGTTATATTATACCTATAGTGACCCACTAAATTTTAAGAATGAAATATTTTTATTAAAAGCTCCGCTCAAGATCAAAGTATTCAAGGAATATACATGGGAGGACAAAAATAATATATATATATATTTTTAAAATTAAGCACCCTACCTATAATACAGGGTGATTTAAAAATCGATAACGAAACTTAAGAGGGTGATTCTACTTAACAAAATAAGGGTAATTTTATTTCAAAATGTAATTCGTTTTTAAGTTACAAGCTGTCAAAGCTCAATTTTTTTTGGTTTTTTCGCCATATCGCATTTATTTTTTAACCAATTTAGTTGATATTTGGCACACAAATCAAGCTTTGCAGATTCTAAAATTTTAAGATTAAAGTACTTTTTTAAATACCACCAGAGAGCACTTTACCTAAAACTTAAAATTTATTTACATCATAACTTTTTATTTTGACAGATATCGTAAAGCTGGGGCGCCATTTTATATACAATCAAAAACCTAAGAAATAAGGTACTTTTTATTAAAGTCGAAAAACCTCACCGTTTAGACACCAATAGACATCAAAGTTTTCATCAATTTCAATCAAATTACCTACATACATAGAGGGTGTCCAAAACTCAACCGACAAACTAAACCAAACGATTCTACAACAAAAAATAAGAAAAAACTTTATAAAAACGTATGTCCTAAACGTCTTAGTTTTTGAACTACGGGGTGTAAAAATTATTTTTTTATATTTAACACACCGTAGTTCAAAAACTAAGACGTTGGGACATATGTTTATATGAAGTTTTTCTTATTTTCTGTTGTATATTCGCCCCGTAAAGTTTGTCGTTTGAGTTACTGGACACCTTGTATGTATGTAGGTAATTTGATTAAAATTGATAAAAACATTGATGTCTATTGGTGCCTAAGCGGTAAGGTTTTTCGACTTAAATAAAGAGTACCCAATTTTTAAGTTTTTGATTGACTATAAAATGACGCCCCCAGCTTTACGATATCTGTCAAAATAAAAGTTATGATATATATAAATTTTAAGTTTTAGGCAAAAGTGCCCTCCGGCGGTAGGTATTTAAAAAAGTATTTTTGTCTTAAAAATTTAGAATCTGCAAAGCTCGATTTGTGTGCCAAATATCAAGTCGATTGGTTAAAAAGTATGGCGAGAAAACCAAAATTAAAATTATACTTTGACGCCTTGTATCTCGAAAACGAATGACATTTTGAAAAAAATATATGAAGCTCTACCTTTATTTTGTCAAGTAGAATCACCGCCTTAAGTTTCGTGATCGAATTTTGAATCACCCTGTATAGTATATTACCATTAAAAAGATCTTTAAAAGGAGAAAAGGAAAAAGAAAATACCACATTAATTACATCTAACTTTATTAGTTTCGTAAATATTGGCATCTAAATCAGTTACCTATTTAGATAATTTTTAAAGTACCGTTATTTTATAGCAGGTAAAGAAATTGACCTTATATTCTATGCAAATAAACAGTTTTTCTTAGTTTATTTTGGGGATAAATAAAATAAACAAATTATTTGTTACGGCTTTGTTAAATTGTGTAACAGAAAATTTACTTGTTTTTATGCTGGATATAATTGTCATTTATTAAACTTAACTTGTCTTAAGGTATGATTCTGAGCACCGCAGCACGTCAGCAAATCGCCTACGCAACCGCCTGAGCCATTCATATATCCAGCAATTGTGTATTCCTTTTACCTTGTAGAACCGTTCTGAACCATTCTCTGAACTGTCAAAAGTGTCAAGAACGGTAAGAATTGTAAAAGAAACACTTATGGTGTCAATCCTGGTGGTTCTGGAGCATAAAGGAATACAGCACTTGCTACTCGTTACTTCCCAAGGCGATAGCGAAATATGAATGGCCCTGGCGCTTGTCTTCGCGGTTAGATGCATCTCGCAGTGCTCAGATAATACCTAAGGCCAAAGTGACCATTTACAATAATCATTTATGACAATTTTTTATATTTATTAAAAGCCAATACACACGACTAGAGCTATTCTATTTATTACGAACCTACAATGGCATATAGTCAGTCTTGCCCTAAGATTAAAAAACGAAAATATTAAAAATTTGTAAGTGTTCCTATTAAGTCTCATGTACCCTAGCAAGGCCAAATGTCAAATTTTTGGTTAGCCTCAGAAGCCTTTATAGGAACATTACCGATATTTTATTGAAAATCGGAACAACATTATTAAAAAAATAATATTGTTGTACGGTACCGTAACAAATCCTTATTGCCAATTTACAGTAAAAAATGGGATAATAATGGGTTCTTTACATAAAAAATTACGCTTTGCTGTGTGTGCGAATTACAATTTTTATCTTTGACGACCGAACTCCAAAAAGCAAGGGTCCGCATTAGCAAAATAGCGACGAGAGCGACTCGCCGCTGCGTCTGTGTCTTTAAGTATGATGTAGCTTGGTGTGAGTGAAAGGCATTTCCTATTATGCTGCCGCCACATTGCATTGGACGAAGTTGTGACCGAACTATTTGTCGAAACATTTAGCTCACTATTTGTAAGCAAGCTAATTTGAGAAAAGTTGGGCCAATCAAGGCGAATGCAGAAAAAACTACCCGTCCACACAATGGTTTGTCGTTTGGCCCGATGTCTGGCGGCGGCATTACATGTCAATCACTATAATGTTTTTGTAGTTAGTCTTTAAAGAAGCATAGCCTTTTATGGGTCACCCACCTTAATACAGCACAAGCCAAGGGAACAGATGAATTTTCGTTTTCAATAAACATTAAAACTTTAAATAAATAGTCACCATTTAGTAGGTTTATGGAAAAAAAATCTTGTTAATATTCTTTTGCTTTTCTGACCAGTTGCTAGTTATTATAATAGTTACAAAGGTAAAAACTATTGACTAACATGTTAGATTGAAAGATATAATCTTCATGAAGAACAGTTTTATTGAAAAAGCTTACGAAATAAATATGCAAACATAATATTTGCATATTTATTTTTGGTTCTACTATAATTGGGGTTGTTTTTGTGTACACAAAAACCACAAACTAAACATATGCAACGACAGTTAAAAATAATGAACTAGTGGCCGTAGGGTTTGTTTTTGTATCCTAACAAGGTCCAAACTTGGACGCTCGCGTTGCACTTCTTCTGGGTGGATAAACATGCCGAACTGAAACTCCAAACTAGTCACATACGAGCCATTGGAAACAAATAAGTAACATAACACCAAACACGTGACTACACAATGAAACGGCGTCGGAAACAAGATCGACGTCCGTCGAGGTTCGTCATCCTTATTGTTGTTACACAGCAGGAAGCAAAATAAACGCACTTTAATGAGATGAGATAACTAAAGAGTTATAGGGATGGGGGTTTATTAAATTCTTTATTTTCTGTTTTTAAGTGTGTGTGTACGCATTAGGTATTTTAATGCCTAAATATTAAACGAAACAATTCAATAAAAACTTTATTAAAGGTTTATTTAATTTTGATAACAAGAGGATAAGGAAAGCAAGCTTAATCTAAAATATAAACTTTTCTCGAAAAAAGTGATTGGCATGCTTTTGTGTTAAAATTCCCTTTATTAACAGGCTGCAAATGGGCTAAAATTTTTACTTGCATAATCTTAATAAAAAGGTAAATTCTCTTGGAAACTACTATACTTTTAACTATGTAGGTATATTCAAGGCATATAGAAAACACGTCCTGTATAAAAGTTTCATAATTTTTCATCTATTGTCACCTTTTAAAAGGTCTTTTGAAGAGCTTCATAAAACTACCACATATTATATAATATATTTATTTTTAATAGTTTTTAAAATATGACTACTTAAACCTGAAAAATAGTAGTTATAATTTCCTTTATACCTATCTACGGCACTAAGCTGAGACTGCAGAGGTAATGGAAATTATATTCAGATTTAAATGGCGATATTTTCAAAACTATTAAAGACATATATATTAAATGTGGTATTTTTGTAAAGCCTTTTAAAACATCTTGGTGACATAATATACAAGCGTCTCATTTAAAAAAAGTTTACCTCTTCATTTTTCTTGAATTTTTGATGTTCATTTGTCTTTTTATGCTCAAAAAATAATAGATGCAAAAGTATAAAGCTTTTTCTATCCTAGATTATATATATTTTTATAGTTTATTTGGGTTAAAACGAAAGACTACCCTTAAATTTAAAAAAATCGTACCGTATTATTAATAAAAAAATACCGGAAAATGTCCAATTACCAGGATTACGTACCACGCAATGTGTAGAACAATGTGGGTGTTAAATTATATAAATAATAATCAATCAACAGAAAAAAATCAGCTGGTTAGTAGTAACTTTTTATGACATCGTTAATTATATTTGTTGGTGGTGGAGGACTCTTTGAATAAAACCTTTCATTTTGTAGGACAAATTTTTTTCGGTTTATTTAGAATATTATCTTCAGAATTAACAGCGAATTACGCTGTTATAGTAATAATTTTTGTATACTCGTTAAATCAACATGTTTCAACCTTGCTACCACTGTAAGCTACCACCAACGAAAATTGTTGTAAGCAAAAAGTTGGGCTTCTCGTCATAATAAAGCAACTCACCCAAAATTAGCTTGCTAGTAATGACTTGGAAAAATGGTCCAGGGATCCCTAACTATAATCTTTTGTGGGTTGTCATAAAAACAGAATAAAGAAAATTATACAGGGTAAATCGTTTTAATTGGAACGCACTGTATATTTTTGTTACTGTTATTACTAACTTACCTACGTATTTAATTACTTAACATATTTGGTTCATATGCGTAGGCCTCTTTATTGCCTTTACCCTTAATAAAACCTGTTATTGAATCCCACGGCCTATTATTGTGTACAAATATTGACCTCTGACTGATACACACATTCTTATATTCTTTTATATCCAGTCACATATTAGTCTACCTACACTCAATTAATGTCTAAGTGGTCACTTAAATACTTCAATTAAGCGTGTTTTCAGATGACGATGATGTTTACTTCGTATTCGTTTAAATCTGGTTCAGAATGTTCAAACTAATTTTTGGTGTCATGTAGGTCATTGTAGGTAGTAAAAAATAATAAATATTTTTTAAAGTTGCTGTTGCGTATTATCCAAAAATTATGTGGGTTATAATTGGTAAACATAATCTTCCTTTTATGATTATTATTATTATTATTATTCACAAAAATATCCGACGTTTCCTATGCGACTCTAACCTCACAGAGTGGCGTGCGGATGGAAATCTGTATGGAGGACCCCTCCTGGTGTCCGCTTGGCTAGTGCCAAATTAGTAGTAGTAGACAAAAGGAACCCAAAAACAACAGGTTTTGATATTTTTAATTCACCAGTTCTTCGGGTGTATTTTCACTTACAGAAATGAACCTTGCATATATTATTATTATGCCCCCAAAACGTCTATTATCAGAAGAACCAATCGCACGGTTTACTTTAAAGATAAATCCTTCGAAATTGCCAAGGAGATCTTGATATTTGGCTCGTTTCTTTTATCGTTATTTATTGATTTTATTTTTCGCTGACGCTAAAACTCTATTACATACATAATAATTCGTATTATCCAGGAAAATGATGTCGGTAATTGAAAACGCATAATTTCCATATACAGGGTGTTTCTAAACAAATGCGAAAAACTTAAGGAGGTTATTCCTTGTTGGAAATAAAGGGTATTTTGCTTTATAAACATATGGTCAAAAGTCAACCTTTAGGGAGATATAGCGGCACAAAAATGACAAAAAATAACGTTTAAATACAATTGGGTGTTCAACATTCCATCATCTAGAAAAGGACCCTACCGAACCCAGGCCCTCAACATCTGCTGCGTGCCTTTCTTTAAATCCCGCTACAGAGGATACAGATATATCAATTACTGCCTAATACATCTTCCATTATACAAAATGAACAGTCAAATGTACACAAAAAATCGTTTGACGAATTATTATTGGAAAAAGTGAAACAAATTGCTCACATAAAAGCTGATAGAAAAAGGGTTTTCTCAGGAGCCGAGATAATAACATCTGTCAAAGCTGTTGAGAAAAAAGCCAATAAAGAAAAGAAAAAGAAAGATTATCAAAAAACAAAAAGGGCCAAATTAAAGCCAGCAATGCCTTCAGTTGAAAGTGACGACGATGATGATGAACCTGCAAACCTTGTCGAAGATGATTCGGATGACGGTAGTCTTTCCGATGAAACTCAAGAAAAAGAAGAGGAAGACCAACTTATGGAACTGATTGATAAAGATTTTGGAGCACTAAGTGTAGCTGATTTGATAATCGTCAAACTTTCATCAAAGAAAACAACCAAGATGTATGTAGCTCAAGTCATTGAAAAAAAACCATGTTTTTGCGTAAAATTTACCAGAAGGATTGGAGCATCTTCCTCATTTCATTGGCCAGACGTCGATGATATTAGTATCATTAGGCCAGATGAAGTTTACAAGTTTCTACCACCCCCAGTTATCGATAAGCGGGGAAAAATCACATTTCATGTTCGTTTTGACTCTTATGATTTAGCCTAAGTTTATAAGCTAATATTTTACAAAGTGTTGTTTGCTTTTTAATAAACAAGATATTTATAACTTAAAAGTTTTGATTTTTTGGCAAAGTGGAGGTGCAGTAAGGCCTTAATACTAGAACTACTGTTGCAATATAGAATGTCACTTTATCGAACTCTTACCAATGATTTATATTGATCTTTTTGAAGCCTTAAAAAGTATCATTTAGGTTTTACCAACAATAAAAAACATAGAAAATAAAATAAGAAATAAAGACAGGCTAAAAATGAATGCTTTCTCTTAATTAAAGCCTTAAAATTAAAAAAAAAAGAAAATTAAAAATTATAGAAAGGAAAAACATTTTATATACATTTGCCCCGTTGTATTTTAATGCTTTCTATATGAGAATTTAGACATAAGTTCCACTTACCCCATGCCCTGGTTACACTTGCTTCTTTTATGGGGCATGTGTAACCCATGAGAAATGATATATATATTTTCCTGGAAATGACAAAACTAACTTTAGATGACTGCTATAAACTTTTCTGATATTAGTATATGAAACAATTAATGCTTTTTAGAAATATCGAGTTATTTCCATTTATCCTTCCGAATTAACAGTAAGTTAAACCTGAGGTAGCAAAATAAGTGGTTCCAACTTTATTTGAGGCAACAAAATAAACAGATCTACCATTTATTTTGAACAAGGAATCACGTCCTAAAAATTTTCGCATTTGTTTAGATAGTATACGAAAGTTCTCATTTTCCATTACTGCCTCGATATGACTTATTGATGTCGTAAGAATGCCCGAGGTGATAGAAAAGTACCCAAAGAGCGTCGTTATATCTATAAATATAACCATGACATCATGTACTGAACAAGCTGACCCTCAGTGCATTAAAGAGTCTTAGACATTATACAACATGTTGCGATGCATATGCATCGACTCTTCTCTGTCAGGATGTAACATGCAATGTAAGTAGTATGGATACATGCACCTTGCATCAGTTGTGGCTTGCACCGATGCAAAGTCTGGGGTCTCAGTTTAGTTAGGTGAGCTACGACGCCGTGTAAATGATGCTGATGAAAAAGTCAATTTGTATATAGGCGCTTAAGCAACTGATGCAAGTTTCATGAAACCTCGAGTTGATGCATGCATCGCAACAATTTTTTTCTTTTATTTTGTCATAAAAAAATAAAAATTTTAAAAGAGGTGTAAAATTATATCTTGATACCCGATATACAAATATCTCTGTCTTCTTTAAACATATGTGTTTACTTTTAAAATAAAATTATTAACTTTAATAAAGAAAAGAAATGTTGAAAAAAAAGAGGGCTTTAAAATCGAATAAACTGCTAAAAATTTGTGACGTTAAATTATTCCACAGGGTGCTTAAAAACTTGAGTCCAATTGCAACATTTGGATTTTCCCCATATATCACCTAATCCTAAAAAACTTTTTGCAATCCCCCTAATAAATAATAGGCTTAATAAAAGAATCTGGAGAACTGGACTAACAGATAATTAATATCGGTCAAACACCCTAAAAGTTATTAAGTATTAAATTTAAAGAAAATTTTGTTTGTCCGGTTTTTTTTGTTTAGGAGTGTATTTCATGCCACATTGAGATAACACTGTTAAAAGAATATGATGACATTTTATTACATAGGTTATGGCATCTTCTTAAAGAGAAAGTTATTAATTACCATAACTGTATACCCATTTATTGCTGGGTACCACACTCATTAATTTCTGTATGTACTTTTTAGTTATTACTGTAAAATTTTTTGTTAATTATGTCGTTAAAATCACTAACAGTAGATATTTTATGAATATAAGTATAATCTGGTCAAAAGTGAGTTTTCTGTAAAAATAGTTCTTGTAATCGTAAAAATATGATTGCTGTTTTTTTATAGTTTTTGTTTTCTGGAAGTTTAAATTTAAACAAAATCATATTTGGCTTTGTTCCAGAAAGCCAAAATTATTATGTTTATGGTTGTTGGTATTTTGGATTTAAAAAATTGAAAAGGCGGATTTTTAATAACCTCGCATTTAAAAATTGCAATTGTTATAAACAAAAAACGAAAACGTTTTATAGCTTTAAATATAACTAAAAAAATTTAAGCTAGGTAAAATTTGGAAAAAAATCCTTAAATATGAAAAAATTCAGTTGGAGATAATCGTTGAAAATTGGGTTCCGGCTGCCGTTTTGGCGCTGGCTCGCCGCTACCACGCAAAGAGTGCAAATCAAAATTAATTTAATATAGTTTCTATTACACCAACTTCTTAACTTTATTTTTGGTAAAGTTATTCAATTGCTAACTAATTTTTCACAGGCTTTAATTAGTTGTCATAAAATCTCTGCACAAAATTTTAAATAATGTAACTAACATTTTTTATTTTTGGAAGCATTTCTTATAATCATAATAGACAAGATTATCTGTTTTAAAAGTTACTTAATGTTTTTTTCATTTTAATATAAATTTTCTAAATTATTAAAAATTTAAAATAAAATATCCGCAAAAATCTTTGTTTATAAAAATGTATATTTAAATGATGTAAAAATGTTTATCAAGCTATTAAACGCAATATATTATACAACCACCATCATTGGAAAAATGAAAATAAGGCCCTAGGGTAATATTTCGTATTTAACTGACTTTGACATAGTATCATTATTAGTCAATTAATTTTGTTTAAACTTTTACATTCAAAATTAATTCAATTTTTTTCACATAAAGAATATTTAGTCGTACATTAAACGTAGAAGCAACCACGGGTATTAAGGATAATAACGCTTACGGTCAAAGTATATCCCTCGGACTCAAGGCCCTCGGGCAACACACCATCGACCTCAAGCGTTAGTATCCTTATAATACCCTTGATACCTTAATAACTATTTTGCCATAGAAACTAAATTTCTTCAAGTCTCTAAATAACACTATAATTAATTTAGATTTAAAAAAAAATATTTATAAAATTATATAAAAAAAATGTTTTGTATTACACCCTTTATGTGGCGGCGGCGGGCCAGCACAAAACGGCTGCGGAACCCAATTTTTAACGTTAAATTAAACTTATAAATATTGTAGCTACAACTTCAAGAGTCGGGACATGTCATACTGAAATTTTCTTCTCCTTTGGTATCGTTTTTCAGATTTCATTTTTCTTTTTAGTTCTAGCTACACCAAAGGACACGCTCTTTTTGTCTCTTCGTTTTTGCTTATAACAATTGCAATTTGTTACCTTTTTCAGATTTTTTAAATCCAAAATACCAACATTACAAGAACTAAAGGGTCATCTATGCATATTGAGTTCAAATTCTTTGCAATAATGTAATCATATTTTGCATATATTTACAGTCAGTTCTAACAAATTATTATGGAGAGATTCACGATTTTAGAGCGAGTACAAATCGTCAAAAGTTTTTATCAAGATGGGTCATTTATACGCCAAACGTCAAGATCGCTTAATTTCGCGTGATAGTGAAGTCAGCTGGCCTCCAGGATTTTGTGATTTAACGCCCCTCGACTTTTTTATGGGGGTACTTAAAAGCCATGGTATATGCCTATAAACCACTAACAACTGAGGATCTAAAGAACAACATTAGAATGACTATCAATGAAATTCAACCGGCTTTATGTGAGACTGTAATCGAAAACTGGATATCTCGAATTCGTGCTACCAACCAAGCCGTGGTGGCCATTTGTCAGACATACCTGTTTCATACTTAATGTTATATATTGTACTAACAAACTGAAACAAAGAAATACAATAATAACATTTATCCTAGCTGTTTTATTTTCGTTTAAAAGTAGGACACTTCTATTGGATGACTCTTTGTTTTTTACAGAAAACTTACTTCTTGAATAGACTAGGTAACCCTAATTTCAGTAATAAAAATGTCTAACCTAATTAATATGCGTTCGGAATCTTGTAAAAGCAATTTTTAATTAATAACTATCAAAACTACCAACCAAAGAATTTTAATGAAGTATAATCAAAATTATAATATTAAATTATATTATGTTTGATGGCATTTAAAAAGATAGCCCCTGTTGTTAGGAGATTATGTGTTGTGTCGTTTCAGGTGATATGATGACACGTAGCGCTATCATACAAAAGTATAGCGTGGGCTGAATAGGTATAGAGGAAGCGGTGCAGTCAACTTTAATGAGGTGTCAGATTATAATATTTTCAGACCGGCTTTGAAAGATTTGAAATTGTTATGATGAGATCATAGTCAACTGTCACATAAACCTATACACTGTGCACCTGTGGCTCACAAATAGGATAAAATTGAACTTAATCTCTTCGAATATTCTGATATAATCCTTCGATGAATAAAACTGTCACTTCAAAGGGTCAGTGAAGAAAACTTTTAATTCTGCTATGAAGGACAATAATATATGGCTGATGGGAATAAGTTTCGCCTGCGTACACTTTGCTTAGAAAAATAATTATTCTGTAGATAAGTTAGCAAGCTCATAAAAAAATCCATCCTCCAGATAGTTACCGGTTATATTTTAGAAGTTTCTTGAATCTTAAACTTTTTTGTTGTTGATATCATAATCTTAACTACCCGTTGAATTTTTTTTCTTAAAATCACCCAAGGATTTATACTTTTATACAGCATCCCATTTTAAAACCCCTGTATATCTTAGACCTAGCCATATAGGTACGAAATGATTTTTTTTTTAATCCGCGGATATCTCAATAACGGCTCTCAAATCAACTTCTACTTCATATAAGTACCTTTTTAAAAAATATGAATAGGAATATGTAGATAAAGGTTAAATAAGAAGTTATGTTGATTTTAATTTGTGCAAGATATCGCTGATAACGCCCTCTAAAGTTAAAAAACATGATAGCAGATTTTAATTTTATACCTCCCAAAACCCCCTCTAGCAAAATATTGTGACAAAACACCTATTATTATTTATAAAATTTATAGTGATAAAAACTAAGCCCAGGTAACAGCTTAGGCTTTATGAAAGTATTTAAAGTATCTATAAATTCAATAATAAGTTTCCTTTACAAATCAAATTAGCTAAAACCGCAGCCACTAAGGTTTCTTAAAACAACAATAGAACCAACAGAGTCCACCCATAAGAATGCTTTTAAAGTCTTAAAGTTTATTTTTAAAGGGATGTAGTTCTTGTAAAGATAGTAATAAAGTCTACTTTTAAAACCAGTTTAAAACCATCTACCTATTTTGACATTTCATTGGCTACAAAACAAAGGATTTTTAAAGAAATAATCTTAATAACTTTAAAAATTTATCAAAGATAGACTATATTGGCTTGCATGTCTGCTTATCGTATTGTTACACTTATGACTTATAATAATGCAATATAATAAATGACAAATATACCTTCTCCCAGACTTAATACTATAAACCAAAGAAGATTTATTGTAAAATCCTTTTAAATAGGTCTAAAAAAATCATGTGCCTTCAAAAAGAGAAAAACATCTTCTTTAAAAGAATTGACCCTAAAATAAAAATGTTAACTTTTATTTTGTTTAATCAAAACAAAAAAATTTAGTAAGTAGTGGTATCTATGCTAAAAAACATGTATTTACCGAAAACAAAATAGAAATAATTATACGTTTAAAATATTTATTATTATTAACAATATGGCAGCCACGCCACATCATCCATGGAAAACATAGTGCAGTGAAATAAAGCCATTTGTATTATTTTCACTTGTAATGCCACTAGTGCTAAATTTATTTCCGGAAATTTTTTAAGGCCACGAGTATTTTAAAAATAGAAAGTATTTGTGGCCGAGAAAAATTTTCCAGAATAATTTAAGCACGTGTGGTATTCGGTCGGAAAATTTCACACCAAGTTTGTTTTAAATAATATTCTCTTAAATTTAATGTTTGTAACTTTAACACGAGCTTTAAAATTTTACCATAAAATAAATATTTTCCATTTTATTAATTGTAGTTGCAAATATATGTAATTTTAGAGTTTATCATTGTTTATTCTTTTATATTATATATCACTTATATTATTACAGTTGATAAAAATAGTTTATTTTAATTTTTTTAGACCTTTATGTACCTTGCTTGGTATGTTCGCTCTTCACTTATGTCTACTACTTCAGTTCTATGACATTACTTTACTAACTGTAGTTATAAAAAAATGTCATTTAGGGACTTAAAACCTTACATTATTTTATATTATGTTAGATCTGAAACACTACAACTGCTACAAAATAATATTTTCTTTATGTATGTGTATGACAGACATGGATGGTATTTATTTGGGTACACGCCAAAATAAAATTAAAAGTACTAAAAACCAAAAAAAAAAAAAATTAAACAAGTAAAAAGATAATTAAAAATCGACGTTTCGGTGGAAAATCTGCCACCGTTGTCAATGGATAAATGGAATAAAAATAAAAATTTACTATTATTAAGGTTTTAAATTTTTTTTTAATCTTTTTTTAGGATATTCTGAAATCTTTCACATTAAATGTCAAAATATGTTTGTTTGGTTATAATGTCATAAATATAGAACATATCTTCAATTTTATGACAGACATGACGTTAATTCAATAATTATGTCAAAAAATTTCCACTATAATTCCCCAGACAGAAGAAAAACATTTTTGATAAATACTTCTGTTGTCATGGTAATGCAACCAAAACAGTGGTGTAGAATTTTCAATAAAAAATAAGGCTAAATGGCCTAAAACAAATTCCTAAAGTTTTAAAAAGTTATTATAAATTTATTTTGCCTTTATATGATTTAAAAAATCTTTTAGGACAGAGATATCCTCTGACAAAACTTTGATATCACCTTTAAACCTTAAACTTGCCGCCCATGAAGGCAATAGGCTCTTAGCCAAAATTTTACAATGGTAAAAAACTATTTTAATCAATAGATAAATATGTCACCAAACTGGGAAAATAAATTTTTGACGAAATTGTATATAGTTTCTTTGTAAATAATCTTTGAAGTTGATTAAAGTCTATTCCACAATTTGCAAGTTTAATCAACTTCACAATGTTGCCAGTGGTTATGTGAAAAGCCAATCAAATATATCCAACAAAGGAATAAGCAATAGAAACGGCATGTCGTAGCTTGTATCTTTGTGACGTAGTACACTCCAACTACGTCATCGGACTATGCGGCGTTTTAAATAATTTCGCGGGCATTTCCACATAATTGCAAATTTTGGCATTATTACAAAAATCTTGCAATTTCCAGGAAAATTTGAAGAAAAAGAATAAAATTCAATCTATCTACACCAAAACTTTGCTACCTTAGGTGTACATGGCTAAGAGCCTATTGGCAGTTGAGGTTTCACCGATTAAAACATAACCCATTTTGTGATTTTAATTATAAATATAATATTAAAAATTAAAACTTCAAGGTTTCCTTAACATCATACTTAAAATAGATTTATTATAGCCTTATGAAGAAGAAAACTAAATCAAAATGATTTTATTTAACCTGTCCTTACAACCTTATATCATTAACTATTTGAAGTTTTAAAATTTATATTTATGACTACTTTTTAAGGCTGTAGGGTTTAACTTTAAGCTAAGTTAACGCACTTTAGCTGATAACTCTCTAATAAAACTAAAACGTTTTAAGTAAGTTTTTAATTTTCCATTTTAATACTCGTTTAAAACTCTCTACAGAAAATAGCTAACTGGTTTTATCTCTTAGATTTTACAGCGTAGTTACAACTTATTTACCAAGCAAAATAGCTTTAAAACGCTATGCTTCAGTTGGTATTTACCCTTTATAAAACCAAGAGTGGTCATATCATCTTTCCGTGGGGGCCATAGCATCATTAAATGCCCATATTTGCAATTAGGTGTGTTTGGGTAAAAAAAAAAATAATCGGTTACAAAGGATTTGAAATGTTACTTTGGGAGCCCAACTTGAACTTTTGACATCCTGCATCTTTAAAATCATCCACTTTTGGACTAAGTTAAGTTGGGTTAAATCGTCAAATTTTGGTCTGAAGATTTTGTGATAGCATTTTTCCCCACCTTTTAGAAACACCTTGTATATTGGCCAGTTTGTTTAGAACTAAAACCTTAAAAACAAATGCACAATTTATTGATTTAATTCAATTCATCAATTGTTTAAATTACGTCCCATTAAAAACCAAAAGACGTACTCGTGCACATAATACTACTAAGAGCAGATGCAACACAAAAAGTCATTCATTAATGTTTGTTCAAATTGGAGTAAGCGCCTTGTGTACAAGTATAAAACTTTAAATTGACTTTTGACACTTTCAGCAATTCATTCATAGAGCCATGTGCCGGTTTAAATTTATGTAATAATTCAAGCCGGATGTGATTCACAAGTTCAATCTGCTAATTGTTCAGATTATCAACTAGCTTAATTAGTAAATGTGTTTAGTAAAATAGTTTTTGCCGCGTGATATAACTATTTTAAAACTGCAAATTATTAAAGTAATTCGAAAAGCAGCTAAAAATAAATTAAAAATAAACATCGTTGTAGATTTACAGAGAGATCTGCAGCGTGACTCTGTGTACTGTAGTATTTTACAAATCGACTTCATTCTACCTGACTCGCACTCTGTGTTCAAGAAAACACGCTTGAAGTCAATAAAATTGGTCGCCTATGCGAGGTCTCCGAACGTATCGAATTCTACCAAAATTTTAAAAAAGTTGTACATAACCCTTAGAATGCAAAAATTTATTTTATTGTTTTTTACAATGATAGAAAAATATAATTTTGGTTCTAGCTATCTGTTTACTGTCCAACCAATGTGTCCTTGATTTTTGCAAAGATTCACAAATTTTAAAGCTACTTACTTCGTTATTGAATTTTAGTTTAGATACATTGGTCACATATTTTTGCTTTATTGATTTAAATTATTCACAGTAGGAAACATTGATAGCTATTTATTTGAAAAAAAGGTTAAGTTAATATTCAGAAAAATATAATTTTATAAAAGGAGGGAGTATCCGATAGACATAATAACTGCTAATACCATGGTGCAAAATTGACTCCAAGAGTAAGAAAAGTCGATTAAAAACCTAACCCTTTTTTGTTCCGTGTTAAAAACAATAATTAAAAAATTACTTAATTATGATATCTGATTCCGTAAATCTAATTCGCAATAGCTGTATGTGTGTCCTTTTTCATCTTGCACAGTTAAACAGAGAAGTATTAGTACACATATAGACATTTTACGAACATTTCCGATGTTTAGTCTGTTGTGACACAGAGTACCAAAAAGTGCAATTATCGACTTCTCGAGTAGAAATCTACGATAGAAAGCGAGCCGTAGAGTTCTATAGAGCACGGAGTCCAGGTGCAGCACCTACCGACAAAATTTAAGGGTTGATTTTAAAACAAAAATTTAAAAAAACCTTTTTATGCTTATATGTTTTACAGAAACCTTTTCTTGTTGTAGGATACAAAAAAATCTACTAATTAGATATTAAACACTTATGTTTTAAAGCCACTCGGGAGTTCGGCTGCGCCTCACGCAATAAAGAGTTAACCGCGCACATAATCGCGCCTCAGTTAAACCCAAGTTAGAATATTAATACCTTATGGCTTTTTTTTATAAATCTGGAAAACACAATAAATATTTTATCCAAAAGAGAAAACCTATGAGATACCTTATTATTCTTTTTCTAAAAACGTTTTCTTTACACATCAACTTTACATGAAAAATGAAAGTTGCTCATCACACCTCTTGTGTCCTCCATTTTTTGATAAAATACCACGCCACATTTTTTTGTATTTAGCTTCCTAAATAACAATGAGTCGACCGCTGTTACATCGGCGGCCTTTTTGATACAGGGTCTTTCACCCAAGCAAGATATATTTCTTAAAAATGCAAATTAGAACAGTTAATTGTAGGATATAGATGTTATGTGTGTGATTTAAAGAAAGGACTGGCGAGCGTGTTCTCACCACCGTGACATTTGGCAGGGTTAAATAAAGGCAGTAGCGGTCCCTCATATATTTTTATTTATTTTATAACACATTTATTTTCAATTTTACAAATATTGACATATACTTAACAAAATATTATTTTTTTACTATTATGTACAGTGTGTCTACGTTAGTTGGTGTCATATGGAAAATAAATAAAATACGAAAAAAGTTCTGCATGATCCAAATCGTAAAAAGCAACCATCAGATATCAAATTGTATGAGTCATCCAGGAGGTTTGGCCAAAATTTAATTTTTGCTTAAGAGTAAAGAAATTGTATTTTTGCTTATATTAAAAATTATGCAATTTTCTTTGTTTACAAAAAACAATATATTTTTGCTTTTTTTCTGCGATAATGGTAAAAATTTAGGTTGGTCATTAGTGCACAACATTTAATGATTAAAAATGTCATAGGACAGTTTCAAATAAATTTTAAAATTTATTGTTAATAAAACAAGAAGAATATACGCACTGAAGTACAAACTTAAATTTTCTTAATTACGCGAAAAAAAAACATTTGTTTTTTTTGAAAATAAACGTTTTGGTAAATAAATCGTTACCTTTTGGGTTGCTGTTTACTTGCATTTTAACTTAACTTAATAATGTTTTCATACACTTAATTTTTCCAAGTAATCATAGATGATAAGTTAAAAAGGTATAGGACTTTTTTTTACTTTTTAATGATTTTTAATTAGGTAGTTATAAAAATATACTTTTTAAATTTTTCTATTTTTCCAAATATTATTTTCGCGATTTTGAACTTCCCCTTTATCGTAGGGAATATTAAAGCGTTTAGCATTTCAGACAAAGCAAAAAAAAATATAAAGAATAACTTTATTTGTAAATATTAAAATTAAAAAAATTACAGGTATAGTTAGGTCCATCCGTGGACACACTGTACAAAAAAGTTTCAGCTAAACCTATATAAATTAATTAGTTATTTTTGGACTAATATTTTTCTTGTAACATAAAACAAATATACAATTTATATTTCTATTTTTCGCAATCCCCTATTGTGAATATAATCTTTTAGAAAAATTTTAATAAACCATAGACTTTAAAAGAAACTTTATTTTTCTGATTTCCTAAAAGTATTATCCTTCTTATTTTCTACTTAAATAAATAGGTCAGTTAAAAAAATATAAAAATATTTTTAAGTTTGTTATCTAACCCCCAAGCACGCCAATGATCAATCAGACCAAAAAATATTTCAATAGAAAATATCTACCCGCATTATTCATTCATAGGGTGTAAAAATTTAAAGCTGGTATGTTTTCGCTTGTTTGGGGTAGCACAGAACTGTTGCCCCTACATAAACTATTTCATAAATCATATTTAAGGTCTATTGTATGGTGCGGACACCATGAAACCGGAGTCAAACTTAAACCAATAAACTGGGGTACTTCGTGAACTCTATTGATAAAGTTTCTTTTATTCCATATAACACCAATTGCAAGAATAACAGGACAAATACACTTTCTTTACTTATTAAGAAAATCTCCTACATCCTCGAAAATATGTTGTTAACTATACCAAATAATCTTTATGCATGCTTCTGTTCCTGTCACCCACTCAGTCATAAATATTTGAAATTATTAGCCAATAAAATTAAGTACTAATTTAAAGACCTGAATGTGTGGAGATCTGAAAATTAAATCTATGCTATTGGGTCAACAATCAGGATATTGTCGGTTTAAAGGTAAAAGGCACTAATTAAATACATTTTATTTAAAAAATTACACTTTAAACAAAATTATTTATTAGTTACATTTATAATATTCATAAATCTTCACTGAACTATTATACATACAAAAAAACTAGTTTATTTTTGTTTTTTCATCACAAATTTTGTATAAAATCGTTGTTATTTCCTGAACCATGAAATATCACTCAGTGAGTTTTACCTTTAAACCTACGATATATTGGCGACTTAGATTAAAGAGTACAGTGTTGCAATTACGTCATCAGCTGATAAAATTTAGAGTCCAAATCTAATTTAACAAAGAAATATAGCTTTTCAAAGACAAAACATCACATGTCAGAAAACTTTTGAGAAATTTTGTTCAATGACATCAAATGGAAGGATATGTATTGAATCTATAAAGGTGCTGTTTGTTAAAAATTTAATTATTTATATTTTTCGGTCCCTTTATTTTGTCATAAACATTTTTCGTTGATTTATTGTTATATTTATTAGTATCTTTAAGCTGCAAGGACAAGCTTCAAAAATTTAACTTATATGCAGAATCATATCAATTGATGTAGAATATTGGAAAAGGATTGTATGACATTCAGGAAAACGCCATAACCTAAGTTCTTGTTGATTTATGCAGACAAAACAGTACCAACTTTGTATACATTTTTTCCTTGAAGAATATATCAAACTACTTAACTAAAATTTAAAATCAAAAATAAACTGCTAAAAAATGTAGTCAATACTAATTTTTTTCTACTGACGTGTGGAAAGCAGTACTTTTGCGCACGCAATTTAGTTTGGGAAGTGTCACTTTTCCGCACTAGTGCGAAAAATAATCACATTTCTGCACTAGTGCCCATCCATCAAATATCAAATTGTATAACTCATCTACGAGGTTTGGTCAAAAATGTAATTTTTGCTCAAGAGTAAAGTACCTGTGTTTTAATAATATCTAAAATTGATATAAAGAAAAGGTGTTTAAAAATTATACATTTGTACTTCTAAAGATGTAATTTTGTTTATTTACGCTTTTTTTGCAATAATGGTGAAAATTAAGGTTTCCCATTATTGCAATACATTTCATTATTATTACTTTCATAGGACAGTTTTAAATAACCTTATTAAATTTACTGTTATTAAAACAAAAACACTGTACATGTACAATGTACTAATTTACAAACTTAAAATTTTTCAATAACAGCTGGAAAAAATTAAAAAATCTATTTATGGTTCTTATAAATAAACAAAATTTTATATTTAAAAGTATTTTTTAATTCTAAAGATCATTTATACTGGTTAAGCAAATAGGTATTGGATTATCACCTAGTAAAGCAACCACAAAGGATGTATGTGACTCGTCCAATCAGAAATGTTTACATGCGGGTATTCACGTTAGACTGTTTCTTTTTCTTACATTGCTTACTGTGTCAAGTTATTTAGCTGATACGGTATAATATGACAGTTTTCGATCTTAGCAAAAATACAGGTACTTTACTCATTAGCAAAAATTACGTTTTTGGTCAAACGTAGTAGATGACTGCAGAGGTGGTCATAGGGGCCATGGCCCCCCTTTAATGCCACATGCTTTGTATTTCATACATATGTAATGGCAAATATGGGCATTTTGGGCATTTAATGATGATATGGACCCCCCTCCCTCAGGGCTGCTCCGAGGGGTGAGGGTGATCATGGAATTGAAAAGTGAGAAGTAAGGACCTTTTTTTGCTTTTTAAATATTTTAAATACGTAGAAGTTTTGTTTGAAGAACAAAAATAAAAATAGGTGAGGAGACCTTTTTTTTGCTCTTCAAAAAATTTGAAAATTTTGTTTCTTTCTAGAGGAGCCAAGATTTTTGTTTTTTAAACACCTCACACACTTTTTCTCGGCCTTTCCCCCCCTCAGAAAGTCGATATGATCGCCCCTGGATGACTAATACAATTTAATATCTAACAGTTGCATTTTAGGTTTTGGATCATGCAAAACTTTTCATAAAGAATATGTTTTGTTTTTCGTAAAATTACTAATAAAAAAGTTTCCCATTTGACGCCAACTTAGGTAGACACAAAAATATACAATATATTTTCTGACGAATTTTGTAACAAACGAAGTTTTTTTCGTACATCAGTAGCAGGCTTAGTCATTCTTTTAAGGACAACTGGACTTACACTAATTACATCAGAAGTATTCCACATATACCCGGAGCTCACGTGATAATTTTCTATAGCGGCCATTTTTTAAAAAATTCTTTATTGATACTGACAAAACTTGGTAAGGTTGTTAGACTAACGAAAACCCATACGTATATGATAATCGTATACCACTTCCAGACACCGAAAGAAGTTAATACGACTATCTTCGTAACCAGTAAAACTAGAACAATGATTTTATATTACTTTCAAGAATACAAGGTAGAATAGATATAAATCTACTAAAGTAGATACCTAAATTTTTTGACTTATTTTAAAATATATACAGTATACAGAGTGTCCAAGATAACGATCCTAATCATGGGAATCTCAGTACCTGTTAGAGATACGGCTTAGGTTAAATTAGGAAAAGTTGTGTTTTTAAAGCTTATTAACATGCCGTTTAAAAACTTTAAAAATTTCATGGTCTGCTGAGATATTTGGCAAAAACAAAAATTTGACTATATCGATTTTATTTTTTCTGACTTTATTTGAAGAGATATGAAAAAACTAATAACACTATTTCATTGGCACTTATTAGCTACTACATGATTTTTTAAATTCATTGCGCCCTTTAATACTTTATTCTATTCGTAGACAGTCTGTATAGATCTTTATGTGTGTTATAAACATGTTTTTATAAAAATTTCTCTTTATGCTATTATTGCTAAGACAATTTTTCACTTAGAAGTTGAAAGTACAAAGGCATACACTAATTTATTTATCTACTTGTTGACATTTTATTTATAGGTTAGCAGAAGATAGCGTACACTTATTAACTTTATGAATGTAGGTGTATAGTGTTGGTCATGTTGCCCTGCAGGTCAATTGTATAATAAATAAATGTTGACGTGCTTCTTTAATTCGACAAGCCGGTTGATTCATATAAAGATTAACTAAATTGTTCTTAATTGAAAAAATACACAAGAATTGGTGCGATGTTCTTTTTTATTTTAAGTTCATATAGATTCTATTAAAGAACATGTGTAAAAAAGTATTTGTACATTAAGGATTTCAATATAACAAACATAAAATAAACAAAGAATAACACAAAGAAGAGTTACAACTGACATTTACAAAAATTGTGTAAAAATATTTGTAAATTTACATAACTTATTTGTGATATTTCTCTAAATATGTTATATCAATAACAATTTAATAACATCATTACATGTTTTGTGTAATTTTATATATAGGTTATGTAAATTTACAAATATTTTTTACACAACCTTTTTAAAGGTCGGTTGCATCGGTCTTGCTTTGTCATTGCTTTACCCTTTATGTTCAGACTGTCCACAATAGAATACAAAAGAACAAAGTAATTATTTGTCATTCTTGGTAAAAATGTTAGTTTGTTAAAAAAAAATGATTTACGAAAAGAAAATGTTGATATTTTATACGGAGTTCGCAATAACTTTAAATTTATGATTTTTCTCAAAAATTATTTTTATTATATATATATATATATATATATATATATATATATATATATATATATATATATATATATATATATATATATATATATATATATATATATATATATATATATATGAATGGTTCTTGAGCCTTGTTCTAAAAGTATATCATTTACATACCAAATATACCAAATTTTGTTACCTAATTAAGTACTGGCTTAAATTTCTTAATTCAAATGGCGTCTCGAGGAACCCCCAAAAGAATAATTCCCACAACAAATATTCTTTAAATTAGTGTCCAACAGAAATTTCTATTTCAGTTTCGGCTGCAGTTTTAAAGTTGTTTGATACCGAAACTGATTTTGGAAGTTGACATGCGCTCGCCTAATTTCGTTTCTCGCGGAAACACTATCTTAATGTGTGCTTTTCAAGAGCTTAACTTTTTACTTATTCTTCGATATTTTTGCAACCCCCCATCAAAAGAAGTATTTATATAAACGCCCCAAATGTCAGTATTTTAAATTTTAAAAGCAAGTCTTTTGCTTTTTCGGCTTCGGCCGGAGAAGCAGTTTTGGTCTGGCTCTACTATAGTTAGATAGATAGTTTTCTTCGTATAATTAAATAAAAATACCAACAGCTTTTTTGTGTCTTTATTTTGTTTTTCGTACATTGCTTAATTTTCAAGAAAAATAATTACTATCAACAATTCACATCTCTTGTACATTGGAATCTTTTTCTTTTGAAAATGTGTTTTATGTTTTTAACAATTATGTAACCACAATAAACACTTACTAGTTTAAATCAAGTATTAAAAAATTAAAAATTATATTAAGTTTTTGTCTTTACCTTACTTAAAGAATCGTCTCAAATATCTACTGTTATTTTAAAAAAATTTAAATTAAATAAGTCAAAAAATTAGATAACACGTTCAAATTTATTTTAATATGTTTTTTATTAGTGTATAATTTATGCACAAACTAATGTCAAACTCAAATTTAATTATAAAAGATCTTATACAGTATGTTGGTCTTTTATGACGCTTTATATGATATCAGGGATAATTCTGGAAATTCCAAATCATAAACCTAATAGGTAGATACCTCAATACAATTAACATTAAAATTGAATTAGCAAAGAATATTAACTTTAAATATTAAGGACCTTTCTTTCCCATTTGACTTTTATACCTAACTCCAAACAAACCATCATAAAGTGGCAAATCTGGTAATTGACTTTACTAAGTCTTTACCTTTAATATACTACTTGAAAGAAGTAGTAGGGGAAGTAGTGTTGTAATAGTCTAAGATCCGAATAGAAAGCGACCATTTGTAAACCGAATAAAATATTTTCCATTAAATATGGTATTTAAACTAAGATATTTCCACTGACCAGCCTACAAAAATAGGTTTATTACTAAATTTTAATTAAAAAAATGACAATTTTTATTTGTTTTACTCTTCATGACAGTACTAATATATCACTAAATTTTTGCTCTAGAATTTTATGAATAAAGCCATGGGAAATTTATTAAATTTCAAATTTTAAAGAATTATTAGAATTTTTTTGATACATTTTTATCGAATATTTAAAAATACATATATTATAAACTACCCTTATATTGTTTTTTTAATAGGAGTTTAGGCTATACAGGGTGTGACAAAAGTTTTTGGTAATTTTTTAAATTCAAATATAGGTAACCTCAAGTCAATGCTATCTCAATTATAAATTTTATAATATTGTCTCAAAAAAACAATTTTTAACGATACCACTCGATTGGTACTTGCTAATGACCGAATTACCAACTCAAATCCGCCAGTAGGTTAAGAGGAAACTGTGAACTGCGCATATAATATGTGCTGATATCTTTAATAACACTGTCAAGTGCAGCCCGTGGGCATATTGTCTTAATACTCTACCTTAATATAAAACAAAGATTGTTAATTTATAACATATAATAATTTCCTAATTTAATATTTAATCAATATTATTATTTAACGCATTTTTCCAGCAGTAAACGAATGTGAGTTGTACAATTAGGTATTTTAGCCAATTTGTGAACTTCAGTAAAATTTTGTATTAACAATTTTGTCAAAACTTTGTTCTTAATAAATTTTCTAAATTTAATTTTGCTCAAAAATAAAAAAAATAGGTTAGTTTACTCTTGAAGAAATACTACTTACGTTTTTAAACTTTTATTGAACTCTGAATATAATAACAAATTTGTATTCTTGTGAATTATTTTTCTAGAAGCAAAAAAAACTTTATAAAAAAATAATTTTTGATTGAATTATTTCTCGTCTAACCCTATTCGTGGACAGTCTGTATACGTAAAGGAATATAATATTTGTTAATAAGATATATTGAGTGAATATCCTTGTTATTGTGCCTTTTCACAATAACAGGGTAGTAAGATTTTTATAAGTTAAGCTATAAAGTTGTTACCAATAAATAATATATCAGGTATAGAAAATAACTTTACTATAAATTCTGACAGTATTGGTAGTTCTAATATGACCCTAATTTATAAAAAGAAGAATTAGTAGTAGAACAAAAATTATATACAAATACTACCGTCCAATTTTTTTAAGAATAAATTTGGTCCTGATGTGAAAACAATTATTATATAAATTCGAACCTTTAAGCCAATTTCTTAAATTTTATAGTTTAAACGAGGAAAATCTACCCCTAATATTTCTTGTTTATACGTATATATTATATGCTTATCTGCTCATTATTTAACGATTTTTTTTTAAGTATTAAATCAAATTATTATATTTATACTAAAAAAAGTTAAGCAGAAGCTATCACTAAAGAATTTGCTTTTTCATTTTCAAGTAAATTTGTATATTTTATCTTTTATTATTTTATATAGGTAAAACCATTTAATTCGTTTTATTTACTTGGCCTATCTTTTTTAATTAATTTTCATTAAAACAAAAAAGTTATGCATAAGCTAAATAATTATTGTTTTGCTACTTTTAAAAATAAAATTATCACGTTTTTAAACTAGGGTCTATAGCTATTATACGAGTAGGTATATTTTTTCAATGAATGTATGTAATAATAAAACAACACATATAATTAGGTAAAGATCTTTTATTATCCTTAAAAGGAATCGTTATTTAAATTATAAACTATATTCTCATTTATAAATACTAAATTCTTAAGACTATATCACATTTGTTTTTTTCTTAGGTTATTAATATATTAACAAAATGTACATTATAATCAGTATATACACAGATAAATATATTTGGTATCAGCCCATATATTTTTCCCAAAAATAGTAAATATTGGTCAATGAGTTGATTTTGTTTTTACGTAAAATAATACCAAAAATGTTGACAAAAATATAGAATTTTTAAAATCTGAATACAGCACTATTTCTAATTTTCAATAAAATTTTAACAAACATCAAATAAATCAAGTCAACTTGGGAAAATTTAATTGTGTTAAAGATGGTTTAACAAACGGCTTAAATCTTTCTTTGATAATTTCTTTTAAAATAGGTACATCACAATAGGTTAGGAGAAGAGATATAAATTTTTAATTCCTTAGAACTACTATACACAACTGATTCTAATCTTTTTAATAAAGCTACCGAAATAAATACTAACTTAACCTAGGAATAAGAACAGGACTAGTCCTTGGTTCTGACACCCCGACACACTTGAACTTCCCGACGGTGACCCTGCTGGATGGGCACAGTGATACTGTTGCTGAGCCATCATTAAATGTTCGGGTAGCATCAAATTGGTGTACTCCATTGGCCTGTGGAAGAATGGAGTACTTAAATTTACTCTTGGGGTTGAGAAGCCATTAACCTCTCCATATTGTATGGTTGTGGCTGGATTGGAGACGGTCTGAAAACCGTTGGTGCTGCGGTTTGCATGTATGGCCAAAATCCGCTACTGGCATATGTATTAAATTGAGGATACATAGTTTGAAGCGGATTATACATACTAAGGCTTCTTCTAAAGGCAGCCAAACGAGATCTGGAGGCGGCTGTAGACCTTCTTCGTAGCTTTCCAGTGGTTCCCCCAATGAAAACGTCTTCGGCTGAAGCATCAAGCATCCAATAGTTACCTTTACCCGGATCATCATAACTCCTTGCTACTTTTACAAAGCATTTGTTCAGACTTAAGTTATGCCTAATTGAATTTTGCCAACCTTGCTTATTTTCTTTGTAGTAGGGAAAGTTGGTCATGATATATTCGTAAATACCATTTAAAGTTAACCTTTTTTCGGGTGAATTACGAATGGCCATCATAATTAGGGCATTGTAACTATATGGGGGCTTTTCCTTTGATTTCTCCTTTTCATCTTCATTGGTGTTGGATGATTTTGAACAATCTAAAGGAGAATCATCGCCATCTCCCGTAACGTCCAACTCGCAATCCGACTCAGATTCACTAGGTTCCGAAGTCGGTTCTGGACAGGAACCTATGTGGACTGGAACTCTGGGTGCATCGGAAAGAATGGACTGAATAGAAAAATTTGTTTTCCTTGTTTTTGGTCCTACGGCCGGCAAAAATTTTCTTCATTCACAATCATATTTGTTTTAATTCCACTAAACTTAAACGTTAATTGAAAAAAGTCTATAAATATGTAAAGGTTAAGAGTTTAATTACACTGACTTCACTTTAGCTTAAGGAGCACTATACCACTCAATACAACTTGTCTCGTTGAACTGTCACGGCAAACTGGTCTGCTGAAGGACGTTTAGACTTGTTTTTAGAATCCCCACAACAACAGCCAATAAGGGTTAGCCAATAGAAACGAAGATTTACTTAGACCACACCCCTAGCTCCGCCTGTGTGTCTTGTATTTGTTACAGATTGGTTTGTGTTTCTAATGTTTGCTTTGTATACTGGAGACTTTTCTTGTGTTTGTTTTGTAAATTTACTAGAAACATTTTGGTAACAGGGCATGTTTTCTCAGGTAGGGGTAATTATCTATTGTAAACGGGGTTATTTTTTTTGTTTGTTTTGATATTTTAAATTTAAGTTTTAAATTAAAATTTAACATTAGCACGTTGAATAAACCGGTTTAATTACTGAACCAGAGAATAAAAATAAAAAAGAACATAGTTTATTAGTTCCTTAAAACATCTCTTAAAATTAGCGGATGTAAGCCAGTTAAAAAAATGTAATAAATACAAAAGTAATTTCTTAAAACTGCCAGCTTAATATATTAGGTACACTTATTATTGGATTACACTGTAAAAAGTGTAGCTACTTATGTAATTTTACAACTTATGAAAAAACGGTATAAAACTGGTTATGATAATTTAACAATCAGATTGGTGTAATCTTTGGGTTATATTAACATTAAACAAGGAAAACCTAATAATATATTTTCCAACACTTACTTACATAAAAATATCTATTATTATAGTGGATGTAATCATTTGATAAAAACACAAGAGTACCTAAGTATTTATTTTAAAAACAAAGTTTAACAAAAAAATATATTCCAAACAAAATTTCATTTTGTGTTTCATGTACATTATATATTGAACACAATAACTTACATTAAGTAGATATTTTATTCCATTCTATATTTCCCTTTTTAAGAACCTATACCTTAAAAAAGTAAACATACTAAATATTTTAAAAGAGAAAACTAATGATATTATAGGTCTGCAAATTCAAGTAAGTATTGATAGTTTTAGGTCAAATCAAAAATTATACCCAAATAAGGCGCCTTGCTGGGGGTATTTTGCATTATTACACAGCTATTGCACTAAATAATAACGTTGCCATTTTTTCGTTCTAACTTAAAAACGAGGACGTCCTGGAGACAATTTGCATTGGTCTTTGCTAAAAAAACAGTGTAAATTCACCCTTTAAAAATATATACCAAGGGGCATGGGCTTCGCGTCGCTAGGATTTTTAAATTTAGTTTACTAAAATTTCAGACATGAGACCCTTACCAAATTTATACGAACTTGGAAAAGAAAAATTTTAATTGTAGAATTTGCGAAAAAAAGTTAAATTTTTTGATTGCATATAGGGAGGGGTATCCCTATAAACATATAAGTTAAAAAAATTATCGATAAATCTTAAATTTCGCAAAAATATCTGACTTTTTCTGATAATTAGATAATGGTAAGTATCTGAAAATCTTGTATAAAAAATTTGCAATAGGTTTTTTTAATACAGATAATTTTGCAAAATTTGGGATTTGTCAATAAAATGATCAAATTTACAAAAAAAATACAAATATCAAATCAAATCAAATCAAATCAAATCAGTTTATTGGTGTCAACATACAAACAGTATTTACACAAGTCAAATGTACACAAAAATAGCTAAAAATATTAAAAGTAAGGTATTACATATTAAAATTAGTCAAGGACTTAAAAACAAAGTATTACATATTAAAATTAGTCAAGGACTACCTATATATATATATGCATAAACAAAACAAGATAAAATGGCTGAAAAAAAAAATGCAATATATAGGTGCCCAACAAGAAATTCCCACTCAGACCACATTTTTCAGAAGTCAGAGTTTAGGAATTCTTCAGTTGAATAAAATGCTTTTGAAATTAATTTTTGTTTGATTTTACTTTTAAACTTGGAATATGGTAATTCAGAATAGCCGGTAGGTAGCTTGTTGTAAAACTTAACAGCCAGGAACCCTGGACCACTCTGGCACCTTGTTAAGCGTTGATATATTGGGACTAATTTGTTCATGTTTCTGGTTTCATAATTATGGACATCCTTATGAACCCTATATTGGTCTTTATTCTTTTGAACCCACAACAGATTTTCAAGAATGTATACCGATGGTAAGGTGAGTATACCCATACTTGAGAAAACAAGTCTACAGTCATCCCTGTAACACAATCTCCCCATTATTCTAATTGCCCTTCTTTGCAAAGCAAACAATCTCTTTGTGTGTGGAGCATGCCCCCATGCTAGAATAGCATACGTGGCTACTGGATGGAACATACCAAAATATGCTGTTTTCAGAGTATTGTCAGAAGAACAATTGGCAAGGCAACGAAGAGCATATATGGTGCTCCTAAGCTTACCAGCCACAGCATCAATGTGAGAGTGCCACTGAAGAAGGGGATCTAGCTGAACTCCTAAAAATTTAACTGTAGACTCCATTGGTGTTTCAGTTTGTCTTAAGGTGAAGATGACCCTATTAGTTTTATCTGCATTTAGATGTAATCGGTTCAGTAATCGGTTCAGTTCAAATAGAAGATTTGCTTCTGAAACTTAGATTTAGGGGGGACAAACAAAAAATCAACTATTTTTCGCAAATTCCAAAATAAAAATTTTGTGTTGTATAAATTTGGTATGAGTTTTTAGATAAAATAATTTGAAAATCTCAGGGCCAGGGGGAAAACACCTGGGGAATTATTTGTTGAGAGCCGGGAAATTATTGGGAATTATGGGAAAGATGGGAAACAATGAGAAATTATTGGGACAATATTGATTAATAAAAAATAATTAAAATACAAAATCTGTGTGTTTTGGATGTTTTTTTTTGGTCATATTTAAAGAACCGTTTTAATATATTTATGTACAGTTTTGTATTGTATCGCTTTTTAACTAAAAATTAAAAATATTTTAATATTTTCTGTTAAATTACAATTGTTTTAAGGTAAGGCAAGCGGAAGGCCTTTTTAAATAAATAAAGTTGCACTTTTATTTATTTAAATTTGTTGATACATAAAAAAAAACGTAAGTTAAAAATACAAATAGAAATATTTAAAAGTAAGTAAGTATGCTTTTTATAAAAGACAAATAATATAAATAATAAGATGCATAAAAAAGTTTCTTATATTTAACGTATAAAAAAATTATGATTGAAATTCTTATATAGGTGTATAGTAAGCACTGCAAATTTTAAAAATATATAAATAAAATTTTAAATGTGCCCATGACTTGGTAGAAAAAACATTTTGTTACGATTTTTGAAATAAGGGTACCTAGGTACTATTTCCCCGAGCATTTTTAAATATTTTAACCTAACCTGTATACCCTTAAACTTTTAATAAAAATAAATACTAATAATGCAATTTAAGTTTATGCATTAGTTTAAAAAATGTAAGTGTAAATAAAAACAATAAAAAAAAATAGCCTTAATTTTTTTCCAGTATAAAAGGGTAAATTTAGCTATTAGAAATTATCATGGTGAATAATTGAGAAAACATGGGAAATTATTTACCAGTCTGGGAAAGTAGATACAGGGGAGAATAGGGTAATGGGGGCCTACTAAGGAAAAATTTAAATAAAAAACAATTTTTGTAACATTTTAATTATTTCAAATTTGCAACTCTTACCTTTATTATAAGAGTACATTTAAGCAAACTTATAATTAAATACATCCATGTATTAGCATACAATTAAAGTTTTACAAAAAAAGTCAGTCGCTTCCATTACCCGACACAGTTTAAGTAAGATCTTACATAAAATCTAGTTAACACAAATAAAAAGGCAACTTATCAAACAAAACAAACAAATAAATGTAAAATTACAAAAGGCTACCATTACCCGTTGACCTCTATTTTGAAAAAAAACCTAAATACGTATTATTATTTTTCAATTCAATTAATTTAACTTGTTATAAGATGAAGTGATGGATGTGTTATGGATGAACGCAATAAAAAAATATAACTACATGCTTATCTTGGCGCTGATAATCTTCTGTCTTACCTACCAGTATAATTTTCTGTTTTCTTATCAGCTTAAAATGAAAAATACACAACCGTCCCTTGTGACTCAACTCATTACAATGCCGACTTGTGCGCGTCAGGCGAAGTATTTCGATGGTTGACGGAAGCGGCCAAGTATCTACGATCATGCCAAAGTAGATACGTTCCTTTCTACCAGTAGCGCTCTCATTACCCGACCGCCTTTCATTACCACGCGCTCCCCTACTTCTCCAAAGGGAATTATTTTTCAAATTTAGGAATTATTTGTTGAGAGCCGGGGAATTGTGGGAAACTATTGGGTCATTATTGATTACTAAAAGAACTATAAAACATAATATGTATGTTTTGAATGAATTTTTAAAATGTATAATACAAATTTTTAAATTTCTGATTTAATTTTTTTAATAGTTACAATTTATCTACTTTTGACCACATTTAATCAAGTGTTAGCGAATTTGTAAAATTCAACTAGACCTAGGTATGTTTTTTTAATAAACGGCTAACTGGCCGGTCGCCTGAAACAAAATAAAAGAAAAACCCCCAAAAAACCCAAAAATTCTAATTAAAAAACGACGTTTCGGTGGCAAGTCTGCCACCGTTGTCAAGTTAAAAAATTAAGTTAAAAATAAAAATAAAATATTAACTAATATTTAAATTAAAAATGATTAAAATTTAAATTATTTTTGTGTCTCAAACTGAAAATAGTTTGACATATTGTCAAACTATTTTCAGTTTGAGAACGACGAAACGTCGTTTTTTAATTAGAATTTTTGGGTTTTTGGGGGTTTTTCTTTATTTTGTTTCAGGCGACCGGCCAGTTCATAGGGGTCAATAGGGCTGAACAGGGTCAGCTCGTATACCCCGGGACCAGGACCGAAGCGGTCCCATTCTTTCCAGGCGTGTACTCAACAAGAAGACCATCCAATAAAGGACCCTAAAATATTAAAAATATGCTTTTTAATTAAGACATATTTTCCAAAAATAATAATTTGCATATAAAAGTTTCATTTATTTAACGTATAAAAAATCATGTCAAATATACTTATAAAAGTGTAGAGCAAGCACTTTAAATTTAAAAAATAAATAATTATAAATTTAAATGAGCCCATGAACTGGTATTGTTAGAAAAAAAACCATTGTGGTATGGTGTTTTAAATTAGCATACTTTTTCTTGGGCTTTTAATCTAGGTACTTTGTATACCATTGAACTTTTATTAAAACCTAATACTGTTAATAGGCAGATACACTTTAATTCTATGCATTAAATGCACTGTTTACTATAGAAATTGATATTTTGCGATACGAAATTTTCGTATAGCGAATATCAAATTTTCCTACGACCACATGTGAAAATAGTAAATAGCACACTGTTTTAATGCATAGAAAATGCCTTATATCACACTAGTGTTGCAAAGTATAATATAAGGCTGTCATCGCTGTCATTGTTATTTAAAATAAATTTGGACTTATCAGGCTGTTAATGGGATTTACATTGAAAAAGCCATGCAATATTTTTAATGATGACCTTTTTAATTCTTAAATGATAATAAATAATAGTTTAAAAAACTAAAAAACACGCTTTTATAAGCAACCGAACTAAAAATTAGAAAATAATTTTTCATTAAAAAAATACTGTCACTTCATAGTAAAAAGCGTGGGGTGCTTAATATATTAAATGTTATAATTATTATATTTGCCAATATCTATGATGGAAAAGTTATGAAAAAATAGTAAAATGCACCCCACGCTTTTTACTATGAAGTGACAATATTTTTTTAATGAAAAATTATTTTCTAATTTTTAGTTCGGTTGCATATAAAAGCGTGTTTTTAGTTTTTTAAACTATTATTTATTTTTCATTTTTTAGTTCGATATGCATTTATGTATGTATAAAAGTTTGGAATGTTGCCAACAGATGGCAACCCACTAAAAATTTTTTCGCCATTTTGTCAAGAGTAGCAAAGTTTTTCAGATGGACTTTCTGAAAATAACCTAATATAAAATTTGAGTAAAATCGATTCAGATCGAACTCTTGAAATGGCCGGTGGTTGGTACCACTGGGACGTACAGGTGACAGATGACACTTGGTGGTATCAAGCAGTGGTTATAATAATATAATGGATTTTTTTTCCTGGCGATCCAAACCAGGATAACGGGATACTGTTTGCAGATTATTGCATTGTCATGGGTCCTTAATACGTGTGCAAAGTTTCAAAGAAATCGAATAGCTGGAAGTTGGTTAAAATTAGGCTCAAAGATTCCGTTACATTCATAGATAGATGGATAGATAGATGGATAGATGGATAGATAGATGGATAGATAGTTACAACCCAAGTTAATAAAAGCGTGTTAAAAAGCGACTAGGTAGGTGATTTTTGATATAAAAATATTGTTAAATAGTATGATATATCGCAGTAAGGAAAAGTATATATCACCCTAGTGATGCAAAGTTTTCAATTGTTTTCTTATTTTTCCGTGAAGACAAACAACTTTTATTGTTTTTTGGTGAATAACTTGTGGTCGTAGGAAAAATAGTGTACATTACTTGTGTAAAAATTACTTTGTTACACGCGTGGGTTTATCGCACTCGGCTGACACCTCGTGCAACAATATTCCAACTCGTGTGAAATAAGTCATTTTCCACCCTTGTAATGTAATATACTATATTCAGTAGATAAAAATAACCTTTATTATTTATTCCTTGAGTTGATAGAAATTTGACCATGCCGAGAATTGGTTTATATTTATTGACGCGGAAACCGTATCTACAGGTAATAATAAAGAACTGTCAAATAAAAATAATTTGTTTTAAACTCATTTAGAATTAAAAAAATTATGTTTATTTTAGGAAAAAGCAGTGGCTTCCAATTTTTTTCTTAAAAATATTTACTTTAAACCTCTTATAAAGAATACTGGTTACAATTTTTTTACCATAATAATTTAAGTTTTCATTTACATTTTTTAGCAAAGGCCAATGATTGCAATCGCTGACTATATCTAGTAATGTAAAATATCACCAAGCAGAGTACCATATTAGTAAAAAATTTGTTTGAATAAAAAGTGTGTTTGACCTAACAAGTGAATTTGCGGACTTAATGTTATTAGTTTTGTCCATAAAAACGCTAGTGATGCAGAAAAACAATAACCCAATCTAATTATAAAACTATTTCAAAAATATCCGACTAAGTCTAAGACTAAGAAAAAAACACTCAAATAAGAAAACGTGCAACAAATAAGCCTATATGTCTAATAAAAATACAGTTACATAAAAAAATATACATATAAAATACAATATACAACAAAATTTATGTTTTATTGCTTACAAAAAGCGATCATATACAGATGATCTGAAAAAAATAATAAAAACGGACGACAAGAGACAAGATTAAAAGAAAATATATATTGATTCTATTAAAGCCATCGCCTTACTAATTTCTAAGCTGGTTAATACTCAGGAATTTGAAATGCTGAGATATCCTATTAAAATTGTATTGACCACGAAATGAAAAATAGCTCTGAACAAGGCTGTCGAATGTTTAGGAATATCCAGCAATTTCCTGTGCCTGGTGTTACGATCGTGAACTTAATCACGCGTGATCAGCTGCCTAAGGTAAAGAGGCCCCAAAGTCAACACAATCTTTATGAGAAAAACTGCCAAATGCAGTTATCTTCGGAATTCCATATTTAGCCAGTTTAGTCCTTTAAAACTTTCCGAGATATGGTCAAACCTTCTCAGTAAGCATATATGAAGCAGCAACAGCAGTTCTGGACACTCTCTATGCGGTTTTTATTGAAAACGCTAAGGAAGGGACCATATACGTGGCCACAATAATTAAAGGAGGACAATACCAATGACTCGCACAACATTTTCCTTAAATCCCTGGACAGTACATGGCAACTTGCAGGCGCGGCTGGTAAGTTTTTTTAGGTGGGTCAAATTCTTTAAGTATGTAATAATTCCTCGCTAAAAAATGTGTTACTTTTTTATCTTGTAAAACAATATATTACTTTTATGAAGGAAAGTACTTTAATAATAGGATGTTTTTACTTCTGCCAAACAAAAGTGTACCTATACAAATAACCATTGCAAAAACTATAAAATACAAAGTGTACATTTTTTTATTATGCAAATGCAAACAGTTTTAATAGTAATAATTTTTAAATATATATATATATATATATATATATATATATATATATATATAAATTTGTCTTATTTTTCTTGGGAATAGGTTATCGGTTTATGAATAACAACTTTTTTTATTTTTACGACGTTTCGCACATTTATTGTGCTTTTCAAGCCTGGAGATGTGGTACATTGTAATCAGTGATTACAATGTACCACATCTCCAAGACTGACAAGTACAATAAATGTGCGAAACGTCGTAAAAAAAAGTTGTTATTCATAAACCGATAATATTCCCAGAAAATAAGACAAAATTATAGAAAAATGGTTAAAGAAAACAAGTAAAATTTATATATATATATATATATATATATATATATATATATATATATATATATATATATATATATACAGGCAGAGTTGACTTACATCTTACACATGTGTTTATATATCAAATGTATCGTTCTATCCTTCTGTTTGGAGAAATGTTCATAATATGGATAACACAGCTACCATGTCTTGTCACTTTTTATTTTAAATGTTTGAGGTATTAACGCCAGTTCTAGTCCATAAAGCGTTATTAGTATCTGTACTATATAAAATACATGGACAACAAAAAATAAACATTTTTATATTGCACCCGCAAATCCAATCTGAATTCTTGTTGGTTGGTGGTCTGTTTTAGTTTCAGGGCAGGTTTTGGACGTCTCCGTTTCTTTTATATCTAATCGCTTTAAAGAACCACTTGCATTGTTGACCCCATTGTTAATAAAAAAGCACGGGCAATATGCGATAAAACGACGCAAAGATACAATTCAACACCAACGGCCAACAAAACAAAAACATACCATAAAATAATAAATAAATAAACAGCACATGACTTAAACTAAGAAAATTAAGTATTTGGGGTTGCCTGCCCATAACTGATGAAACGCGCCGGGCCGGAGGCGAAAGAAATGATTAGTTTAGTTGCCGCCAGGCGGCTACGGCTTGGCGTTGACCCTTTACTATTATATTTTGCGTATTCGTTTTTCTTCTTTGGCTTAAAGCATCTTGCATTTCATTCAAAAATCCTATTGCTATTATTTTTTTATTTTATTACAAATTAGGTGGGACATTGACCGAATGACCTTATGGACGAGCCGCGTCTGGCAACTTGCATACAGCAGCCTAAGGTTGAAATATGATCTTTTAATTAAAATATTTACATGGTCTGTAAATTTCAACCCCTATCAACCCCCCAACAATTTTATCTTACTCTTAATAGGCAACAAGAAACCCGACACATGCACCCTTATAAGTGGAACCACTCTTTTAGCTTTGACTTCTCCAAAGTAAAGTCAATAATCGAAGATTTAACTGAATTCATCTTAAGATTGTGTTGCTCCGAAATTCTACTCAAACGCTGCAACTCCCGATTCATCGTGTACCCAGCAATGCGATGCTCGTTGCTCGTTAGGCAGAAAGCTAAAACTTAACTAAATGTTATCAGCATAAGCCTCTGGTACTGACCATATTTAATACTATTAAGAACCTCCGCCTAATACACGAAAAAAAGCAGAGGTCCCAAGATAGAACCCTGCGGAACACCCGATCCAACAGGCACCGGTTCAGAAATCTTTTCATCCAATAAGATCCTTTGAGCTCTATTAGTAAGATATATGTGCGAAAGAATTTGGACAGCGGAACGTCTTTTAATGTTTAATTTATTTGTGCCGTGTCGCTGTGTCTTTCTTTATTATTTTATCAAATATTGATGTTTTCTTTTGTATTAACGGGGGTTCAACTGTGCAACAAAAAAATACAATAAAGTAAAACTTTAACTTGTTTAGGACCGTTTTTATATAATAATGTTTATAAACATTTGGAGAGAAAATATTGTTTGCTTGTTGGGTACATGATGGCATTATTACTCACAAAATTTATCTCATAAAACAAACCGGCTGCGCCTTCTTTTTATCTACCACTGGCAAGAATGTTGGGGTGGAAAATTGTAAATCATCATGTATTGGCAGGTAAATTTCCTCCAGCACTTTAGTAGCCTTTCATAGAACAACAAAAATTATAGAAAACATTCCTGTAGTTAAAGGAACATATTTTCTACTTATGGGCATTACCAACGACTCTAAAAGCTGTTAATACAAAGTCAAGAATAATAAAGGTATATTGGACCTTAGGGTAGGTATATACATTTAACGATAATGGTTAATCTCAGGTTTAATTATACGATGGTCGGATCTATGTAAATTTGATCCTTTGTTAATAAACTAATCCCCTTTGTAAAAATGATAAAAGGTTAACATTGTTTACAAGCTGTGACTTTTAATACAATAATAAAATAAAGTTAAATGTTTTATATTATAGGAAATATTCTGTAAGGCTCGGTTAAAAAGCGTAATTAGGGAAGTCACCTGCTATGAAGATGGTAGTCAATTAAAAAATTTATGGCACTTGTATGTTGCACCTAAGTTCCTTTTTTTTTGTGAAACGAAAGATGCCATAAACAAACCCGTCATAGCACTCTTAGTTTCTGAGCTACAGGGTGATTTTAAAAATTTAGCATTTTCAGGTACCCCTTGTATCTTAGTTGGCTGATAAGGTATCAAAAAAAAACTTATTCTTACATAATTTTTTTCGTAGAATGCAGTGGCGTAGTCAAATTTGTTTTTAAATTTTATTGTTTTTGAAATATTGACCAATGTTGTTTTTTTTAAACGAAACACCCTGTATATTTGTCAAAAAATAAATAAGTTTTTTTTTAAGATTTTTAAAAATAAATTACCCTATAGGTTGATTTTGATATTTCATATTTTATATCCAAAATTTTGCAGTAGACCATGCAAGGTAGGTAGCACCTTCTTAAGCAAAATATTTAATTATTTCTTACATGGTTTTTATTAAATAATTTACATAATTTATTGCTAGCATATTCTATTTTGTTCATTCATATTTAAAAGAGACTAATTAATCTATTGTATTTACTAACATTTTGAATCAATGCAAAATATTTTTTTTGTTAAAACTATGGTCTTTAACTTTTTACCCCAAAGCAAATACATTTTTTGTTTTATGTTTTTCTCAGCACGACTCAATATTCAAGTCGATAAAATAACAGTTAACTAAATTTTTGCATGGCGCACTGCAAAAATTTTGGATGTAAAATGTGAATCTTAGAAATTTTGTGGTTGTTTATAAAAATAAACGCACATTGTTTTTGAAATGCTTGTAAAAAGGAAAATTTATTTTTTAACTAATATACATTATTATTTTTTAACTAATATCAATTAAAAAAACATCATTGGTTAATATTTTCAAAACAAGAATATTTAGAAATATTCTGACTACGCCACTGCATTCTACATAAAAAGTTATATAAGAATTCATTTTTTCGTTTTTTAATACGTTATCAGCCAACTGAGATACAAGGAGTATCTGAAAATGCAAAATTTTTAAAATTACCCCTTCAGCTCAGAAACTAAGAGTGCTATGACGGCTTTGTTTATGGCATCTTCTTTCACAAAAGCAGCTTTGCGAAAACCGCAAGGTTCTATCTTTAATAATAACTGAGATACCCTGCAATTTTAACCAAAATAGGACACCCTGCTATAGATACGGTACATTTGACAGGAAAAATGGCATCCTGACTTTTCCGTATTTTATAGGAAATCCAAGATGTCAAGTCAGTTGATGTATTTTATCTCGGAGATTTTGAAAATCTTAATAAAAAAATCTTGAATGAAAAACAAAAGACTTACACCATAAATGTTGCGTTTTTTAAATGGAATATCCTAGTTATTATTACATATTTGGAATCTATAGTTAATTCTTAGTGTTTTCTAATAGGAGTACTATATATCCATATTTAACTGTTTTCATGTTATTCACGCCTAAGGAGTCACATTTTTGGCTTATATTATTCAATTAAATATATCAATAAAAAATAAGTTAATGTAGGTGATCACCTGATACTTCAAAATCATTAAAATTTTTTACTTATTTGTAGATTTGTATTAGTTTTCAAAATAAATTATTCTTTAGATAAGAAACTAAAGATGGTAACGGGATAATGAAAACTAAAATACAAGTCTACCAATAGATAATTCAAATTAGGATTGCAACATTGTTAAAAAGCCCTCATCTGGATAATTTCGAACTAGTATAAGAAGTCCATGACAATTATTGATGGTCAAGTTTTTCTTGTTTTTGTGGCAGTAAATATCGTGTTCTTAAATAATTTTTAAAATTTATTGAATAAATGCAATAAAAAGTAAAAGAATAATAAGACTACAATTTGTGCTAAGTGTTTTGGTGGTTGTCATCATAGATAAATAGAAATATTTAAGAACTTAAGTTTTGTCACTTTATATAAAATTATGCGGAACGTTAGCTGGTAACTACTCTTTGTTTTATTTAGGTTTTTAGACTATGATGCCCAATATTTGTCTAAAATTTAATGTTTCTTGTTTTTAAAAGTGCTTGCTTCTAGCCGAGGCGCAAACCAAAACTCGTATATTTCTGTAAATATGGTAAACATTTTCGTCACTTTTGATCTAGATACCCATTTTTATCAGCTGATTGACCAAATTGCAACACTGCACTCCTTAATTTGAATTCCCTATAGTTTTAAAAATTTCGAGGACTCTAAATTATCAGATGATGACCCGTGTTACCCGTATTTCATTAAGGTCAAAGCACACTAGTCGCTCAAGTCTCGGTACGCTCATGTTGGATCAAATATTTTACATGCTTTTTAAATGAATGACCTATGAATCACATTTAAATAGCATGTTTAATATTTGATCGGTCGATGAGCGTACCGAGACCTGAGCGCCTAGTGTGCTTTGACCATTATTGATATACTAATTTAATTTAATAATAATTTAAGTCGACTGTAACTGTTTAAGTGTCAATAACTAAAAAACAGTTAAAGACATAGAACCCTTATTAAAAAACATTAGGAATTCAATATAGAGTCCAAAAATGATATCAGAAAGAGGGTAGTCGATAAAAAACGCAACAGTTATGGCGATAGTCCTTTGTCTCTGATGTAATTGTTTTTTATTGCGGTTTTTAAATTCTCTGAAGATAAAATACAGCGATTGGCTATTTTAAATTTTGCAAAATACGGAAAAAGTCTGTGTCTATACCGTATGTTCCTAGCGGAAGTGACTGGATAAAACACAAGCTACTATAGAAAGGGTAGATTCTACATCTAAAAAAAGTTCATTTAAATATGGGTCCCAAAAAGCTGCGTTTTTAGTTTTTTGGTTTGGGGCAGGGATCAGCGCATCTATGGCTGATATCATTAGATAGCTAAACCGTTTAGAAGTGACTCTTAATTGTTTATTTACTAATGGCATGTTTTGAAAATGTATTTAAAAAACTTTTAAAATATTTTAATCATACATAAACATCTTGATTATGATTATTTTATAGTTTGTATAAAAACTTGGTCTCGCTGGTCATTTATCAGAATCATTGTTTAAAATTTGTATTAATATTTTTGTAATAAGTGTTTCTTTTCCACGAACAAAAGTAAACAAAGTTAAAGAAATAATATATTGTCTAACATGTAAGATAATATATTTTCGGACAAATGTGGACTTTGCTGGACGAGACTTTAGGCTCTCCGCGCATGGGTCGGTAAAATAGCGACGAGAACGCGTACTTTACAGGCATCGACAGCACGTAGGCATATTAGGATTTGATCTCAGCAATCCGCGTCCTTTAGTAAACAAATGCAATACAAAACCGTTTTGTATTTGGTTTACAGTGTGTTACGTCAAGAAATGTTTGTACCAAAGATGGATTAATAAACAAAACTTTGGGCACTTTAGAGTATAAAAGACACCTGAACAAATTAAAAATTACATTGGCATTGGTTTAAAAAGTCAGTAGCCATAGTAAATCACTAGGTATTTTTCTAAAATATAAAATTACCAGTTAAGAGAGAAAGAGTTGAGGAATTATGTGGCCGGACAAGTAAGTATAGGGAAGTACGGGGAAGTACGGGGAAGTACGGGGAAGTATGGGGAAGTATGGGGAAGTACGGGAAAGTATGGGGAAGTATGGGGAAGTATCGGAGAGTATGGGAAAGTATGAGAGAAAATGTCGTCAGTTAAACAATCATTTTGCTAAATTTCTAGTCATTATTTGTTGTTTGGGTGTTTCGCTAATATCGAACGTTTTAATTTAATAGTATATCTGCAGTAAAAGTTATCGCTTGAGATAAACTATTAATATATTTTTTTACAACTGTAGTTTATTTTTATTGATGGAAAAGCCCACATAGACCCATACTTTGGGCACCAAGGATTTAAAAAAAACACACGAACAAAAAATCTATTATATTTGTTTAAAAACCATGTTTACTCACTATTTATTTTAAATTTAAAAAATAAATAAAAAATAATTTTTAAATTATAAAATGACCAGTTAAGAGATGGGGAATTATGGGGAAGTACGAGAAAGTATATGAAGCGTTTAAATGCAAAACCATACATTTAACATTAGAAAAATAAATACTTATGAATTCTGTATTAGAAAGTTGCCAGAAATACAATTTTTTGACCTTTAAGTGCCATAATCCAATTTTTAAGGCCGTTATTCGTGGTTTTTACTTAAATGCAAAAGCAGACATTTGTATGCTTTTTTAGGGACAAAAGCAGTTATTTGTTTCTAAGCCAATCCCGGTGAAAATTGTCACGTGATTTGGCGAGACCGCCATGCCGTCGAGTTTGAGCTTGTTGCTTGAAATTGGATTTACATAGGTAAAATGAAATTAATTTTTATTAGTAGCAGTTTTAAAGTGGTTATTTTAAAACAAATTATTTAATTGTAATGTAAATAATAAACTAAAGTTTTTTAAATAAATCATGAATATCAACATAAAAATTGAGCCTGTCCTGCTACTAAAGGTCAAAAAGAGTGGTAAACAAGCAAAAATGAAAAAAAAAAGTCAAGAAGAAAAGGTAGTCCTCTTTTAAAAGTTTTTTTGTACTCTCGGCAGTGGCCTCCTAAATTTCCTACATGCACTCAAAACAAGAACTCAGAACAAATTAGGGCGAATATAATAAAGAAGAGAGTAAAATGGCTATATCTGATAAAAAGATAATAATTTAAAAGTTAAATTACTTCTTTATATAGTATTAAAAAAATAGTGATTAACATTTTGTTTTATTGAAACAACCCACTTATAAGTATTTTCATAAATGGTGATATTAACATTATAAAAATGCAAAAACCAATAGCAGTTTATTTAAATGCAAAAGCAGACACTTGCATGTCTCACGTGCAAAACAAGACATCTTCAACTTTTTAACCCAAATATTTTTTTACCAACAAGTCAAATATTTTAAGCCTTGCAGTACTCCTCGGTATCAAAATAAAATAAATATTTTGGTTAAAACGCCATGCACGCTGGATAAAAATTACTATTTTGGCAGGTTTTTGAGTTTTACTGGAAACAATTTATGTGTCAAATGTCTGGTTTGTCCATTGTTTTTGTTATGATAATAATTTTAAAAAATGCCCCATAAATTATTAATAATTTTAATGTAATGTAAGTACAAACTAAAATTTTAACCATTACCACAAAAAAGAAGACTTTACGAACAACTTTTTAAACGATCTACGGTACCTAATAACGCGTATAAAATAAAACTTTTTTAAAATAGTTGTGTTGACTATATCCATTAAAAACTAATAAGGAGTATTGTGACACCCTTTTTTCAATAGTGCCACCCATAAAGGTCGGACCAAACATAACCGCACCGAGCGGTAATAGAGGAAAGTGGGCCAAATTAATTCGGAAAAATTTAAGAGCACTTTTTATGCCTAAAAAATATAAAAAGGATTTTTGTCAAGCAAAAACAGATTTTTTACTTATATCTGTTCCTTTTTATACAAACTTTGAGTGTGTACTATGGATAAAAGTCTCACAAAACAGCACCGATGCCTCATTATACCCGCACCGTAGCATCACCGTGTCTTGATGCGTTTTGTTTCAATGTTTAATTTCGACGGTGATGCATCGTACGGTCTGAGACATGCCCAATCAATAAAATCATACGTGCGGATCGGATAGCCGTATAGCGCGGATGTTCCCCGAGCTAAGCTTTGAGTTTACCGGGCATAATCTTTTTTTTCACTTCATAAAAAATAAAGAGTTAGTGATTTAAGGTTAGTTGTTGTAAACAAACAGTACAACAAAAAGTGATAAATGTTACAACTTGTGAATAATATGTAAGTAGAACCGTTGTATTTTTTTGTGTGTGGTATGTGGTCCGGCACGGTGCGGTAATATTAAGCCTACGGCATTTGATTAGAACGGTACAATGGTGGTTATGTGTGGCCAATCCTTAAAACTGTGTTACCTTATTTGTGACAGGTTAATTTCACGATCAGGTGTTATGAAAAGCGTGGAATAATTGACTCATATTACTGCAGTTTGATTAAATACAAAACTTTTTGCACCGCATCCTCCAACATTTCACCAGGGAAACGTATGCCACGGGCTCGTTGCGGTTATGTAAGGCCCTTAACTAGACTTTAAAGTTTAGGGTAACTGTATTCCTACTCAAGAAATAGGTATACAGGGTATCCCATTTCGGTTACAACTGCGGGGTTTCTCAGTCATTATTGAAGCTGGACCTGGTTAAAGATGCATTTTAACCAGGTTGTTTATACCATATAGCCCTCTTAGTATTTGAGCTACAGGGCAATCTGAAAAAATGCATTTTTAGGGACCCCTTGTATCTCATTTGGCTAACAAATTATCAAAACGGTAAAAACGGATTCTTATATTATAACTTTTACCCAGAATATAGTGGCGTAGTCTATTTTTTTCAATATTATTTTTTTAAAATACTGGTCAATGTTGTTTTTAACACCCTGTAAAATTGTCAAAAATTTAATGTACTTTGTTTTTTTACAGCATTTGAAAAATATACTAACACTTCGAGTTTGTTTTAATAAGCAACGACATTCCCAATTTTCATATTTTATATCCAAAATTTTGCAATAGGCCATGCAAGCAAACGACTTTTAACAGTTTTTTTTTTTGGTTGGCCAAATTACTATGGTAGTTTTCACGTTACGATTTTTAAAGTTGGATTTTGCTACTTTGGTCTTTTAGTAATTTATTCAAATAAAGTTTTCTTGTTATTTTTCTCTGAAGAATCACCCGTTAAAGTGTATTGGTAAAGTTACTGGACACCCTGTATTTCGTGTATTTTTTAGTACATATTACAGAATGTTATTATGTATCCGGACCATCCATAAAATAACAATAAATCAAATTTAACTTGAAATTAGCATAGAATTTCCAAATCCTATTTTGTTTTCAAATTTTCAGTTAAATAAAATTAAAGAATATTTATTAAAACAATTTAAATACAAATATTGGTACCCGTTATCCATCAAACCCTCGATAGTCAATACTATTGAGATTTCAAACAGGTAGCTCACTCAAACAATAAACTTCGTTATACCTGTCCCCGTTGGCTTGAATATACATGTGTTAAAGGCACCAATCTTGCAAATTTACCATTTCTATTTTAGTAAATAAAGAAGACTATTCCAATTCATATCTGTTGTGGACTGTCAGAGAAGTTACATATCAATAAAGTTGTTTTTAGATGTTTTCCTTGCCTCATGCCTTTAAAAGGGACTAAACCTCTCAATCATTCGCGTTAGTGTGGTTTAAAAATTTTTGACGTTTTTGTCATGGTCTGGTTACCAACAGATATATAAAGACATCAATTCGTCATGTACAGATTTGCAAATAAGTTGGAATGAATATCCATCATGTGATTGAACATGTTTGTGGCGATGTTCTTAGAAGCCAAAGATGTGTTTAACTGATTAAACTCTTGATTGACATAGTTGCAGATACAAACTAACTAAAGAGTTAATTTTTCTTTATTGAAGGATATAGTAGAAATTACAAATCAATGCCTTTTTTTATTGTAGGATGTCCATATCGCTTATATCTTACTCACATAGAAGAATACGGGGAAAAACCTCTAATTGAATATATTATGTCTTCAATGCCCTACTCTTGGAAATATTCTTTTTTTTATAATTTTTATACCAATTACAATATTTATAAAATTTGGAAAATATCTTCAAATTATTACACGCATATCGTCGGTTTAAAGGTAAAACTCACTTAGTGACATTTTATGGTTTAGGGAGTAACAACGATTTTATAGAAAATTTGTGATGAAAAAGAAAAATAAGCCATTTTTTTTGTTTATCATATTTTAAGTAAGATTTATGGATTTCATAAATGTAACTATTATATTATTTCTATAAAAAAAATCTGTTGAAACAGCGCATCGTAGGAAAAAATTCAGGAGGCAAATTTGCAAAATAAATGATGTTTTAAGAAATAATTTTTGTTTTTAAAAAGCAATGGGGTACCATATTTTTTTAAATTGTTTTTTTATGTTTGTATAAGCTTTCTGTTTTTAAATATACTTATTAACGTGAATCAGTCAAAAACAACCTTTAAGAACTAAAAATAAAAATTTGACTGTTCTCAATGTCTAGAATCAAATTTTAAGCGTAAGAACAGAAACCCAAAAAAACATATTTTTGTTGAGGGGTGCAATTAATTAAATTCTTTGATAAAAAATTGTAGGAAAAAATCCACTGGATGTAGTTAAAATTATTTTTAAAAATTATAAATAATTTATTAAAAACTATTTTACTTACACCTTACTGTCTTTCCCTACAATTTTTTCATAAAAAAATGGAGATATTTTTATATTTGTTTTTAGAACTCACCATTTGTTGTCTTAAGATCATACAAAACAAATAGCTACCAGTAGCCTTATGAGTGATATTTTGAAAGCATTTCTAAAAGTAATCCATGGTAGAATTCATAGATAATGAGAAGAGCAACATGCAGGATTAAATTTAAATGGTGAAAAATACAGACGATACGATGACACCGTCTTAATAGCAGAATCAAAACAGGAATTGCAATCATTGTTGGATAGAGAAGACTAAGTCAATGGTACTATCAAGAAATCCCAATATCCCCAACATGTCCCAACGTAGCAACAATGACCTCATTGAAATGTCTCACAGTTTCGCTTTCTGGGCGCATGGATTACCAACGAAGCAAGCTGCACACAAGAAATTAAAACCAGTTTCGAGATAGCACGAGCAGCCTTTAAATCAATAAACTCTACGCTGTGCTCAAAACAAATTTATATCGCAATAAGGATCCGTTTGCTTTGATGCTATGTATTTTCAGTACTATTTTACGGTGCAGAGACATGGACTTTAAACAAAGAATCGCTAAGACGACTCTGCTTTTGAAATGTGGACTTACCGTAGAATGTGATGTATTTCCTGGGTCGACAAAGTTAGCAACTTGCAAGTATTAGAAAGGATACAAAAACATGCGTAGAGACTATCCAGAAACGTAAATTGGAATATTTAGGACATATTATAAAAGGCAGAAGACGAATCTTCTGGCTAAAGAATCTTGGGAACTAGAACCAGTTAACATCAACACAACTGTTCCAAAGAGCGATATCCCGGCTAATGAGGGTACGCACTTGGAGAAAAAGAAGCTATCAACGCACTATCTATTAGGTAGTTACCATTGCATTATTAGGGTATTGGCAAAAAAAAATTAAATTTGATAAATTGGTTCACTTTAATTATTATTAAAATTGCCTTAATTTTTTAAATTTATTATAATTAATATTATTTTGTTTAATAAACGTTCCAATTAAAAAGGTTCTTTAAAAAGATAAAATTATATCTGCCTTTTAAAAAGAAAACAAAGAAATCCTCGCTCTGAAGCTGGCCCTCAACATTCGGTTTGGACTCGTCGCTAAACATACGTTAAAAACTTTTCCTTTTCTCTTTTTTCCAAGCCAGGGAGTGTGTTCGTGTTCAATGTTGCCAACCCTTAGCGGCCAGTAATTGATTCAATAAGAGGAAAACACGCACCCCAATCCAGTTCTAATGCCAAACATAGCGATATCATCAGACTAAAATAATAATAAATATAGACGTTTACACAGTCAGCTTTTATATAAAAGAATATACAAAAGAAATACTTACAAAAACATGTTTGAAGTAACAAAAAATGTCTTTTAAAATACAGCCCTGAGAATGATGGATATTCAAAATAGGTTGTAATTTATTTACATTTGTTAGGTTGTAGTTTCTGGCCATATAATTAATTGACTTAGACATACTATTTTTATTTATTTTTTTTTAATTTGATATAACCGCCCATAATTTAATATGATTACTTAATGAACAAATACAGACTAGAAATTTAAATCTTTATAGCGGTGGTTGATGAAGATACTAATGTTTTAAAGCCAGTGGCGGATTAAAGCATTTAGCTGCCCTAGGTCCAACTTAGTTTGCCACCCTTTTTAAAGAAATACACTTTAATAATTTTTGTCCGGTATAATTCTTTAAATATACCTTATTCTATTAAAGTTCAATTTTTAAATGAAGTTACTGAACAGTACAGCTAAACGAGTGACTAACTTTTGACCAATAAATAGCAAACATTGTTTTTTTTAATAATTATTTTAAAAATATTTTCTTCCGGGCTAGTCTGCACAAAAATATTAATTATATCTTCATAATTCATTTCTTAAAGTAGTTGAGCTTCAATTGACAGTAATGCAAAATCATTAGGTCTATCTTTACCCATTCTTGCACGTAATAAAGTTTTTTCTCGGTTCAATGTCAAGAATGATCTTTCTCTAAAACCATTCGTTGCCGAAACACTAAAAAAAATGCGTAATGTGCACACATTTGGGTAAATATCTCGGACTTCGAGAATGCAGTACATTGCATATTTTTTAAGCAAAGTGAACTCTCCAAGTAAAAAATGTAAATAAATACATTCGTTTCCCAATATTTTTTTAAATCGTCAGAATATTTATCGACTAGTTTATTTGCAGGATTTTTTAATTCGTTTTTTTCTATTTCTGATATTATTATCTGAAATTATCAAAAAAATTAAAATTTGCATAAAGCTTTTCATATGCAATTTTACGCCCTGCCAATTGCATACGTACGAAAATTTTCTTGTCCAGAAAAATATGTTTTTTCTTTACCCGGGATTTATCTGACTGAATTTTTTTGTTTTTTTTTTCGATCATATTAATAGTAGTCTTAAACACTCCGAATACTGCTGTTATCTCATTTCTTAAAGAAATAGAGCCAGAAAACTGACGATCTGTACAAAAAGATCAGTTTCAAATTTCAAATTCAGCCGCCCTAGACCCGGGCCTTACAGGCCTAAGCTCTAATTCATCACTGGTTAAAGCGTTTACCGTTAGTATAGGCGAATTCATTTTGCTGACCATATTTATGAATACGTTACGTCGTCTACGTAAAACAATGACGTCATCAAGAAGTTTTTACGTGATTGGGTTTCCAGTGGTCCATAATCGTAGTCACACGAAATTGACTAGTCAGCAAAACGAATTCGCCTTACAATTTTAGACCACGGGGAACCCGATCACGTCAAGAATTCATGATGACATCATTATTTTACGTAGACGACGTAAAGTAATCATAAACATGGCCAGCAAAATGAATTCGCCTAAGGCCTCGGCCACGATAACTAGCGTAAGCGTCGAGAGGAAAGTATCAAATTTCTGTACTGGTAGCCGGTAATGGCTAAAATACTTTTTCGCAAACAGCGTCTTGAAACCAGTTTATATGTATACATTAGAAACGCTCCACACACATTAGACTAACACAAAATATACAATAGACGCTATTGGCTTTAAAAGAAACACTTTAATAAGGACAATTTTATTTTGAAAATAAAAACAAAATTCTGGTTTTCCCCTTCGAAAAAAAATTTTAAATTCGAATCCTCTAACTGTACTTTTTTCATGTATTAAATCAATTTGTTTCAACAAATCGCAAATTTTGCAAAAATTGCATTTTTCTAATAACTAAAGGCGTCCCAAAAGTCTTGCATAGTAAATTGTAAAGAATGAAAAATAACTGACTTTAGCTATTTCTAAAAATATACATAATTTTGCAAAATTTCAGATTTGTCGATAAAATTTGATTAAATTCACAAAATACAAAAATACCAATAAAGGGTGTATTTTTAAAACTAAGAATTTTCAAAATAAAAAGTTCCTTACAAGGTGTTTCTTTTTGGTTTTCCCCCTCCCCTTAAAAAATATAAGTTTTACACAAATTCCAACTTTTGAAAGTTATTTATACTTTTTTTAAAAACTATAGCCAGCTGAAGTTTTTTCACTCTACTATTTTTTATTGGAAAAAACTTTCAGATGCCTTTCGAAAAAGGCAGATATTTTTATAAAATTTGAGATTTGTCCTTAAAATTCAATCAAATCAAAAAAATTATATTGTTTCGCAAATTCCAAAATATTTTTTTACCAAAGTATTTCTCTTAAACTAATAGCATTTGGTACATATTTAGTAAGCGTGTCATGTCTCATTTTTAGGTTAAAAAATGAAAATCATCGGTATGGTTTTAGAAAATGAGCTTTATATTTACAAAACTAGCAACGCCCAGTATGATAGATTATTCAAATCCAAAATAATCCACTTGCATTAAGACCTCACCCCTCCAGGACTGATGTTAAAGGGAATAAAAAAGCACACCATTTTTATATTATTCTTTTCGTAAAACATTTGACACGTGGTCTAAACAACAACACATAACGAGCGGCAGTTCATACAGCCTTTGTTGCAGAAATCCTAATAAAAATAAATACCAAAATAATTGTGAGATAAAGTCCATATACGGGCGTTATAAAGAACACCCGCAGTGGCATACACTACTATCAAAAACAGTTTTTATCGACCGTTAATACTTCTTGTCATGTGCTTTAATGATGACCTAAATCTGATTTGTTAAATTATTATTTTTTATTTTTCTGTAATAATATGATAATTATTATCTTATTACTTTTATTATTTAGACTCTTAGACTGTTTTTTTAAAAGACATAAAATTCAATTTGCTTTTCTTACATCCTTTATAGTTCTAACCTTGGGTTTAAAGGGATCGCTCGTAAAAAACTAAAATATTAAAAAAAAAGTGTTTGTTGTTGTTGTTTCCTGTAATAATATGATAATTATTATCTTATTACTTTTATTATTTAGACTCTTAGACTGTTTTTTTTTAAAGACATAAAATTCAATTTGCTTTTTTACATCCTTCATAGTTCTAATTTTGGGTTTAAAGGGATCGCTTGTAAAAACTAAAATATTAAAAAAAAAACTGTTTGTTGTTGTTTCCTGTAATATTATGGTAACTATTATCTTATTACTTTTATCATTTAGACTCTTAGACTGTTTTTTTTAAGACATAAAATTCAATTTGCTTTTTTACATCCTTCATAGTTCTAACCTTGGGTTTAAAGGGATCGCTCGTAAAAATTAAAATATTTAAAAAACATTTTCCTTTTAACGTTGTATAAGGTGCAAGAAAATAGGAAAGTTTTTCAGATAAAATTATGTCCGATAATGCTTCGTTTCCGAGATACAGGGTAATAAAGTTTTAGGAATAAAAGATGCCTTTTTTATCACAACTTTCTTACCACTCCAGATATTTTTACAAAAGTTACTACATTTCTTTTGACCATAACATTACATGTTTTGCTGTAAAAATTTAATGAAACTTACCAGTGGCATTCAAACAAGATTTGTAATGAAATTTTTTCAAGAAAAAAATAGAAAATTACTGCTTTTTCGTTGAGTCAATATTAATTTTGAAATTATCATTTACTTAGGAGGTAATCTGGTCTCTTGTTATTTTTTCATACAAACGGTTGTTGCTTAAATAACAAAAGCCATTTTGATGAATAGCATAATCCCTAAAATCTGCTATGATATTTTATAATAATATAACAAAAAAAAAAAAAAAAAATTAGCTCAAAATTTAATAATTATTTCAAAAATAATATTGATTCAAAGAAAAAGCAGTGGCGTACTATTTTTCTATTTGCAAAAAAATCCAATATAAATCTTCTTTAAACGTCACTGGTATTTTTTTCAGCAAAAAATGTAATTTAATAGCCAAAAGGAGTGTAGGTACCAAATTTTGTGACAATATCTGGAGTAGTAGGAAAGTTATGACACAAAAGGCATTTTTTTGTAAAACTTCTTGGAAACGATGCATTTCCGGACATAGTTATATATGAAAAGTTTCTTATTTTCGTACATTCTATACAGTGGTAAAAGAAAAATATCAACTTAAAAATAACCCTGTATACAGGTTAAGCTAAATAACATAACACATAGGCAATGTGAGGAAAAGAGACAATCTAACTAAATCCTGGCATGTAAACATACATGGCTAATACTGCTTGTTTTGTTATTCTATTTGTCGCCGATGTACCAAAACTATACAGGATTGTCTCTAAGATATGGGCCAAAATTTAACTGCAAAATTGTGAACTTAAAATATTGCCATTTAACTTAACTTACCCCAGTACAAAAGTTTATATTATTATTATTGAAGATACAGGGTGTCAAAGTTCAAATTTTTTTTAAAATTATTTCTATAATATTTGGTTCGTTTTGAATATTATAATAAAACTTAGTATTTAGGGTTTTTTGACCTAAGCTATTTATATCTAATGTCAGTTTTTAGGTGTTGACTAGAGAGCACTGCCTACACTACTTTAAATTTATCAAACGTCGCAACTTTTTGTGCTTCCCTGTATGTACCATCCAGTTTTCAAAATATTTGTGTATAGGTGATTTAGCGCAATTAAAAGTTATAAAAAAATACATTAAATTATCCATTTATCTAATAAGGCAGTTGTAGTTATGGCTAATACGCTGTTTTTAAAGGCACTTTTGGTTGCTATATTTTGACTTCACAATTTTCCAGTTAAATTTTGGCCCATTATTTAGTGACCACCTTGTATATTGCACAACCACAATTGCAGAAGTTAAAGTTAAAAATGTTTTTAAAAAATAATCTTGAAAAATTAAAAAACGAAAGATACTAGTATTATTGTAAAAAGCGTCGGGCGCTCGATATACGAAAAATATGGCACAAAGGACCCACGCTTTTTACAATAATACTAGTTTTATTCGCGTATTATTATTTTACGAATATTTAAAACATATTTTCAACTTTTAAGTATCAATGTGCTTAAAAACGTGTTTTTAGCTTTTTTCAACTACATTAATTTATTTGTATTCTATAAATGTATATTTTGTAATCTTTAAAATGCTTACTTAAAGAAAATACAACAGGTTGACAAATTCTTGATCTAATCTTCAGTATACCTCAACTCATTACCAAAAAATGTTCTTCCAAGAAGCATTTCTTAAATCATATTTATAGGAAATGTTTTGTATACTATTATGTGTAAATTATGACCTAAAATTCTTGTTAATTTTAAAACGCTCTATAATTTAGTCTTTTTAACAACTTGAACCAAATTAAAAAAAAAATCTGGCTTTTTGTAAAATAAATAATTTTCATGCAAAGACAAACTATTTTTTTTTCACGTTATCCATATTTCACTCATTTCTGTCGTTACCATGCACCATAACCAAACACAATTCTTTGAAAATAATCAGATCAAGGCGAGGACTAAAACCAGACAAAAGATTAAGATGTCAGTGGGAGCTTATTTTGCCATTTTCCTCAACATAAAGCGGCGTAGTTAAAGGATACCATGCACAACACCTTCATTTATTTCTGCTTAGTGACATTTGGCATTCGACACACAGATTACCGTTTCAGGTGAGTATTCAATTTTTTTCTACTGCCGTTAAAAAATGCGGCTTGCTTTTTGATCTTTATCATAAAGGTAAACTATTAATATACTACAAAAGAGTTTTTAATAAAGTTCGCACACGGTTTTTTTACACTTTAAATTAGTGTTTTGCTTTAATTCTGACCAAAATTTATTTTAATATGAATGTAAGCAATGCAACGTAAATATGACATTAAGTAAACCAAAAAAACAAGTTATCATAAATTCCGTCATCACTTCTTTTAGCACATATGCCATTAAATTTAAAGCTTTCAATAGTTTGTCAATAACTCTTATAAAAATAATCAAACAATAATAATACCAATAAATTCGGATTACTTAAAAATGAAATTATACAATTGATACCATTGTAGAAAAATACAGTATGCAATACATGCATAATGTGCCTTTATTTAATATGGGATTGCAGCATTTACAGTGACTGCTCGTGCTAAAAACTACCATTCAGTAAAAAATATCAGTTGATGCACTATGTTACATACATAAACATAACTATTTCTACACTGTAGACCATAAATATTCTGTACACCAAATTCAAATAACAATTCAAGCATTTTTGAAAATTACGACCAAACACTTCATAGTTTTTTGATAAAATGCACATTTTTGAGTCACACCCAGTGGCGGATTAACGTATAAGCACTACAAGATTCTATCAGGTGCTTGGGTCCCCTGCTCTCCAGGGCCTTTATTCATCTGTCTGGCGTTTCCTTATGTACCATACCTTATTTATCGAGATTCACCCACATGTCCGAGATCACAAGGTGCGGGCAGTCCGGGAGTGATCCTTCATACTGTAAGTGAATATGATAATTTCGCCAAAAGCTGTGCTATATACATTTTTTTAATTGATTTTTTTGCAAGTTCAATACGTTCTTTAAATAAATCATTCAAATTTGTGAGTACAAAACGTAATTTTATTAACACTTAACAACTTAATAATTATAGTTATTAAGTTCCAAACCCAGACTGGTTTCGAAAAATTTTCTCTTTTTAAAAATTTAATTTTTTTCATATCAGAAATAGGTATGCAGCGTGTCCGCCTAAGTTCTTTACATATGATTTTTTTTAATAATAATTTTCACTTTTTTCATAAATATGGGACTTGAATTTTAAACAAAATTTATATTTTTTAAGATACTCTACCACTGAAAAAAAAAAACGAATATCTAATGATTGCATTTCCCATATGACTAGAGAACTTAGGCGGACACGCGTACATAAAATTTAAAAATAGATTTTTAAATATTCAAAAATAATCAGTCCAATTAAAACGATAATTTTATAACAATTTTTCTTTTTTGTATGACTTGTGTTGATGGAGCGATTTATAAGGCAATTTTACTTAAGAACCTATTTTCAAGTCCCTAATATCTGAATAAAAAATAGGTTTTTATTTTAAAAATGTAAAAATAACATTTTTGCGGGTTAAAAATATTTAGAATCATAAATCCCCTCACGGACAACACTAGTGAAAATTTAACTTTTTAATTGAACGTCAAAAATTTTCTTTTATGCATAAGAACTCTTTTCCAAATTGAGTATAAATGATTTGAAAAATCGATACTTTCTAAATTTTACCACCCTGCATTTTAAAAAGTAAGACGTTTAAAATACGTATTTATATGAAGTTTCCTTCTTATTTTTCAATTAAAAGTCAACCCTTAAAGCTTGTGGTAAAGTTACTGGACACCCTGTATAATAAGTGTGGTTATGACTTTGACAAACATTCATTTTTAAAATGTTTTCTTTACCAGTACGTCTCTGTCTACAAAAAATATCTTGCAAGTTGCAAATGTCGGTTAGTGCCTTTGTTAATTATCATTCTTTTCAGTAAACTGTACCAAGCAAAATACCGAATTTATACCGCACACTCGTACAAAAAGGAAGTACTGAACACCTTTCATTTTTACTCCAAAAATATAACAATAAATACCGAAAAGTCAATTTAAAAGTCACAATGATCTTGCCGATTTTCGTTTCTAGCCGTGTCATCAGCTCGTCAAGACTTAATCTGTTCAAAACTTGTAGGTTTTAACACCGAAGCCTATTTTAAAATGTGAAATCTGGTAAGAGGATCATGATCCTTTCATCTTAGTCGGTGTTTAGATACAATTTTCAAATTTAATCTAGACTTTTGACATGTCTTTAACCCGCTTTAGAGGATTTGAAAACAAATAAACAGATTTTTAATTAAAAAACATGGGGTAGGCCATTAGATCTGCAAAGCCGATTTTAAGATTACTCTTAGTAAATATTTTTGTATCTTCTCTCTTTAAGTTAATTACGCATAATTTAAATATTGAAAGAGATTAACCGCATTTTAAATTACATATTTTAAAAATCGTACTCCTTAATGTTAACCTTTTTGCAAGCTTTTATTTTACTTGCAATGTGTGTATGTCTGTATGTCTGTAAAATGTAAAATCTGGCAAGGGGATCATGATCCATTCATCTTAGTCGGTGTTTAGATACAATTTTCAAATATAATCTAGACTTTTGACATGTCTTTAACTCGGTTTAGAGGATTTAAAAACAAATAAACGGATTTAAAGAAAAAACATGGGGTAGGCCATTAGATCTGCAAAGCCGATTTTAAGATTACTTTTAGTACTTTTTTTATTTGGTCTATTAGGTATAATTTAAATATTAAAAGGGATTAACAGCATTTCAAATTACATATTTTATAAACCGTACTTCATCGTGCTAAAAGTTATATAACAGTATTTTATGTGAATTTAGGTGAGTGTTTTTGTGTGTGTTAAATTATTTACGACTATTGTAGGCTATTATTGTAACACTGCGACCCTGATTTTCGTAATTATTTGTGATATTAATTTAAAACTTAAGAATCTATGTGAACAAAAGTATAATTTTTACACATTCCTTTCGATGATATTTATGCTAACCAATTTTAATAAAACTAATATAAAATAATATATTACAAAAATGATAAATAAGGTATATTTTCCATAGAAACCATTATTTGTTTGGATACAATACAAAACGTTAAAGATATACCTTCTAGATGCAGCCTTTCTGGCCGTGTAAAAAAGCGTGTGAAAAGAAAATGTGATAAGAGTATAATTTATCTCTTTTGGTCCTGGTATCATTAGGCAGAGCAAAAATGTGTTGCTCTTTAGGCATGCGATTGTTTGACAGCTAAGCAGCAGGACTGCCTCTAATAGGTATGTTCTTGAAGGTCAGAAAAACGTCTTTGGTTAACCTATAAAAAATGTTCATTCATGATTTGCGTTAAAAGTATATTTAATGAAGTAAAATTAATTTTCTTTATGATATAAATGTTTGTAGTGAGGAAGAAGTAAGAATATCAAGAGTGTTTTTGTCCTAAGGTAGATTATTTTGGAGAATAATTAGTATAAGTTTTTCTCTAGGTTCAGACTGTAGTAAGTACTATACAATAATTCATCAATCAGTATTAATAAATTAGCTACTTACGTAAAAAAAATACCAGGACCAATCCTAATTATTTTATTATTTGCAACAGCTTAAAACACAACCGTGAGCTAAACCCTAAAATACACTTTTTAAAATCCGAAGGCATTTCTCGCACCCGAAAATTGCTCTCGTTGCAAGGATACCAGCCCGGTTTTACTACCAAACTAATAGCAAGAAGATACTAACCTTTAGTTAGCACAAATGTATATTTAAAACACGCTTTAGGTTAACTAAGGCTTAATCATAAGGTTTTGGTTTGGTTACTAAAAGGTTTACTGCATTTTGTGAAAATTGGCCTTAAGGTTTACAGTAAGTCAATCCCGACTAACCAATCTTTCCATACTATCTAATGAGAACGACAGGAAAGTAAATTCTTATAATGTAATTTAGTTTTTATGGCAAAATAAAGTGTCGTAAGCACGTTTAGTGTTTGTTGTTTTATTTTGGCGGTGCCCTACAGAAATCGCCACTAATGTAATCAATCTTTGTCCAATCTCTACTTGGTAGTGTTTAACACATTAAAAATCAATTTGAGCTGTCATGACGTGTGTTTTATTTATCATTTTGTGATCATTATGTATAAAACTTATATGGAAATATTTTAGTTAAATCTCCCTACATTATAAGAGCGCCCTATATAAAAAAAGCCACTTGGCGATGATATTATGAATAAACGAATATATTTATGTGTAAGTTTCAGGTTTCAATTTGTGAAATATTTATAGTTATTGGGTGCTTGGGGATTACGATGTCTTGGTTTAAGTCCCTTATTTACGCATTTATAGGGGTTGTTTTCTCTTATTGGACAGCTGTTTGCTTCTCTAGTTTAACATCTAATTGACATTCGAAACTTGTATTTTTATTACCTACTGGCTTTATAAGGGCTATTAGACAGTGTTATAGGACAGATTGCATAAAAACCCATGAAAACCTCAACATTGTTTGCAGGTTTTATTGGAACATTAAAACTTAAAAATGTTTTTCAGTTAAAATGTAATAGTCAAAATAAGACTGGGCCAAAAATATCTATTTTTTTTTAAATGTATTATCAAAAATATTGTTGAAAGTGACAGAAATAACATCAAGGTTTAAACCCTTAACCCTTAATATTAATATGTAGAGGTGTATCATTTTTTTTTATCTTTGGACAAACCACGAAGGCTAAAAGCCTAAATACTAACGTACCGTGGGTGTCTTAAGCGAGGTAAGAGGGAGTTTGTTGACACGGGACTTAAATACTTGAAGATTTGGGGGAAGGAAAGACCTCCGCGGGCAGCAGGTTTCACAACCTAGAAACTCTAGGGATAAAAGAACGAACAAAGTGAGAAGTTCGGGGCCTGTCCAGTTGCACCGCATAGGGATGCATACGCGCAGAACCACGAGTTTCTCTGTTAGGAACCGTAAGTGGAGGAACTATACTGGACAATTCTTCAGAGCAGAAGCCATGGAAGTACCTATAAAAAGCGATAAATCCCCCACAGCCCGACGATGTGCAAGAGAGGGAAGCCTTTCTGTAAGTGAAGGATCATTAATGAGACGAATAGCTCTTCTTTGAATAGAATCAAGAATGCTTAGGGTTGTGGGGGACGCCATGCCCCAGATATGAGAACAATATTCCAAGGGAGGTCGGATTTGGGACACATAATAAAGTGTATAAATTAGAAGGGGAAAAATACTTTTTGGCTCGAAAGAGAAATCCAAGCTTTTTTGAAGCTGCCGTGGCTATAGATACAATGTGCTTATGCCAGTTAAGGTTACTTTCAAATGTGACGCCCACAAGATTAAAGGTGTCTTTGCTCTGTAAAACTTGGCCGCTCATAAGTAGAGGATGAGTATTTGATGACTCTTTTCGCGACAAGAAACATGATTGTGTTTTGGATGCATTAAAATGGACGAGATTTTTAGCGCCCCAATCCAATATTAAATTAAGATCCTGCGAAAGAGATATCTGCATCACTCTGCGTTTGTTTTCCAAGTCAGGTTTAGTAATGGGTTTAGGAACCTGAAAACTGGAGTGAAGGGTACTATCGTCGGCGAAACTATGAATGGAATTAGTTGTGGACGAGAGAAGATCGTTGATGTGAAGAAGAAACAATGTTGGTGCCAGAACTGAGCCCTGAGGGACTCCAGCATTTACCTGGTGAAAGCTTGAAGAATGACCGTCCACAATAACTGATATACGACGATCAGATAGATAACTAGAGAGCCAAGTACAGAGTTTAGTTGAAAGACCATAGGAGGGAAGTTTATTAAGAAGTGCGGCATGCCAGACCTGGTCAAAAGCTTTGGATATATCAAGAGCAACGATCTGGGACTCACCTAGAAACTCAAGAGACTTATTCCAGCAGTGTGATACGAAGGAAAGAAGATCTGCTGTAGATCTTTTGTGGCGAAATCCATACTGCCTGTCATGCAAAATTTTGTGTTTTTCTAAGTACTTAAGAATTTGTGAATTAATTAGTTTTTCCATTACTTTACATCAAACTCGCAAATTGCTGATCTGAATAATGTCACCAACACACATTCTTAAAGAAATTATTTGGTGACAATTTTTGAAGAGAGTTTTTTGTAGGGAATTTCATATTTGTTTTTCATAAGTATGTATTGGTAAAATTTTTCAGGTCAACAATTTTTGAGTTTTGAATAAAAAAATATTGTTATTAAAAAACTGTTAGTCGCGATGATAGACCTCCTAATATTAATATTAAGAGCTTAAATCCTCAAGATATATTTTTTTGTCTCCTAAAACAATATTAATAATATAAAAATAGTAATTTAGATAACAAGTGCAAAAAGTGATACTTGTTTTTTAAGAATGGAAAGTTTTACAGCACGAGCCGTTAGGCGAGTCCGGCAATCCCATGAGTAAAAAAAGGCAGTTTATGCATGGGTTACATTCTATATTTTTCCACGACCGTGTAAAAATTTGCCAAAATACCAATTTTACATGTTTTATTAATCTAAAACTCATTAATTTTAATTTTTGCAGCACAGCCATTATATTGCAACTAAAAATCATAGCCTTCTTATTTTTAAGAGACAATTATCCTGTTCATAACTATGCATTTATTATTTAATTTTAGAAAATTGTATACTTATCTTTTGTAGAAATAATACTAAAACAGTATAAATTCCTTTTCAATTTCTTAGTCATCCAAACTCATTATTACTATTAATTTTAAGAGATTTATTTGCAAACTGTCAAACTTTAAAACTAGTGACACATAAACTAAAAGAAATATTGACGAAATCAAAAATAACTTGACCTTTAGGTTCAGTTGATGGCGCGTTTACTGTTACATCGCATAAATTATTATTAAGTTCATTGTAGTAGGCATTAAAACAAAACACTAATTCAAAGTGTTAAAAAAGTTACTTTTTTAACACTTTATGTCGTGGACTATAGAATGGAGTACTTTAACTTTATGTTAACGATTAAAAATAAACCTTTTTTTTAACTGTCGTGGAAAAAGTTAATTTAATAATTGATTAATTATTAATTATTATCTCGGTATTTGTTTAAGAAAGACTAGGCTAGGTGCTTAGTGACTATAGTGACCAAATTTTTTTAAAGAGTCTATGTATTGTATTTTTTTTGTTTAGGCTTTTTTCCAAAACAACATTGAACAGGTACCTATGTATTTTTTCGGCAATATAGGAAAACCATTAAACCTTAAGCAGGTATCATTTTTACCTGATGCCTAAAGCCTGAACGAAAATTTAGCGCAATACAACATACAGGGTGCTCTTACAGTTAAGTTACTCATACTACAGTATAAATAATGGTCCAGGGATGCATTGCTTCTAAGATAAAGATATTTAAAGGTTCAAAAAAATGTTTTTATTTATCATTGTAAGTATGTCTTACTTAATTTTAATAAACTTTGGCCGCTATTTACAGCAGTAAGGGGTTCTTTAGTCTTAAGTAAATGAAGCTATTGGTCTTGTGGCACCTCGAACGACACCTTAACAATTATCGCTGAGAAAAAATCACTACAAATTATTTAAAGGGCGTATTTAAAAAAAAATTAAAACAAGTAAAAAGATACTTTAAAATCGACGTTTCGGTGGCAAATCTGCCACCGTTGTCACGATAAATTGAATACAAATAATAAAAAATAAAAATTTACTATTATTAGGTTTTAAATTTTAAATTTTTTATGTTTTTTAGTATCTAGCATAAATAATAATGAAATGAATAATAAAACTGTGGTTAACTTAACTGAAAAACAACTAACAAATGCTGAACAACTTGTTCTTTTTAAAGGTTTAAATTTTGCAATTACACCTAAAACAGTTCCCAAGCTTGACATTATTTCTTGCATTGAAGAAACATTTCAAAACTTACCAATAGAACATCAAGATGAATTTAGAATTAGAACAAAAATCGCGTTAGAAAAACCATTTAAAATTAAACAAAATCTAACACAAATTGAACAAAAAACATTACAATCATTAAAAAGAGACAATTCCATAAAAATTCTTCCTGCAGATAAAGGAAATGCAACAGTTATAATAGATTGTAATACATATGATGATAAAATAATGTCTCTTTTAAATAATGGTAATTACACAAAAATAAACAATAACCCTACTGAATTTATTGAACGACATATTTATAATATGTTAAAGAAACATAAAAACTTTTTTCAGATAATGAAAGATTTAAACTGACACCTCACAACAGTAAAACACCACATTTTTACTGAGTACCAAAAATACATAAACCCAATATACCTTTACGTCCTATAGTAAGTTGGATAAACTCACCTACACATCCATTAGCAAAATTTGTACTTAACATTTTAGATCTTTTGGTAAACAACACTGATACATACATTCAAAATTCTAAACATTTCTTAGAGAAATTATCTAACATTGATATTGATCCAAATAATACACTGGTAAGTTTTGATGTTGTTAGTTTATTCACAAATGTCCCAGTGGATAAAACATTAAATATTGTTAGAAATAAATTAGAAAATGATGTCCATCTTGGCGAAAGAACAAAATTAAGCATAAACACTATTCTTGAGCTATTAACTTTTTGTGTCAAAACAACATATTTTCAATATAACACAAATTTTTATAAACAAACCTCTTGCATGGGTATGGGTTCACCTTTATCACCTTTATTAAGTAATATTTTTATGGAAAACTTTGAATCAAATTTTGTAGAAAATTATCTATATAAACCTTTAGTTTGGTGGAGATATATAGATAACATTTTTTCTATATACCAACATGACGAACACTGTTTAAATAATTTTTTAACACACATTAATACACAAGAACCAACTATTAAGTTTACTTTAGAAAAAGAAAACAACTCACAACTACCATTTCTTGACATTTTAATAAAAAAGATTTAAACAATTTTGAAACAAAAATCTACAGAAAGCCTACACATACAAATAGATACTCAAATTTTAACTCAAATCACTCAATAATGGTTAAAAAGGGAGTTGTAAAAAGTCTATTTGATAGAATTAAAGTCATTTGTTCAAATCAAAATATAAGTATTGAAAAAGATTATTTAAAAAATATTTTAATTTAAAATAATTATCCTCTTGATGTTATAAATAATTGTTTTCTTGAATTTGAAACTCCAGTAATAAGACAAAATCAAAATAGATCAATTACACATTTATTTTTACCATACATTCCCGGACTATCAAATAAAATTCAACGAATAGCACAGAAATTTAATATTCGCACAATCTTTAAAACACAAAACACTATCAGATCACAATTAACAAAAACAAAACCATATAACTTAAATGAAAATACAAAAAATGTCATTTATAAAATACCTTGCGAATGCAACAGGTTTTATATAGGTGAAACTTGTAGACCATTAGCCAAACGCATAAAAGAACACAGATCATACATTAGAAACACAGAATTTCATAAATCAAAAATCTGCCAACACGCATTTGATAACAATTATAGAATAAATTGATTAAATTGTGTAGCATCAATTTCAGTTAATTTAAATAATACTTGGTTGCCTTTGCTTGATACTGAAGTATCTTCAGGAAGACTAAAAATTAACTAACTGTTCACCTTTTTTGTAATATAAACAATAAATACACCAGCAGCCAGTTATCTATGTCACTATGACACTATAACCAAACAAACACATTTGACATTTAATGTCAAAGACATTTCAAGAATCTCCTAAAAAAACATAAAAATTTTAAAATTTAAAACCCAATAATAGTAAATTTTTTTAATTTATATTCAATTTATCTTGACAACGGTGGCAGATTTGCCACCGCAACGTCGATTTTAAAGAATCTTTTTACTTGTTTTAATTTTTTTTTTGGTTTTTTAGTACTTTTAATTTCATTTTTGGCGAGTACTCAACTAATTACCATCCATTGGTTTAGTTATGTTTATACAGGGTATTTCCAAACTACAGTACGAAATTTTAGGGGTGATTTCTTATGTATTTTTATAAAAAAGTTCCTATAAACATATTTCTGGACTTTTTCATTTCTTAGAAACGAAGCATTAAAGTTAAAATAAAAATCCGTATTTTTTAAATATCTTAAAAACTCTTTAACCGATTTAGATAAAATGTGGTGCACTTATGTAATGTTAAGCTTTACCTAGATTTTATTTATTGGATCCAGTGTTATCTTAGTAGGCACCACAGCCCATATTATTGAGAAAATAAAGTACACCACTAACTTTTTATATATTTTTCTAGTTAAACAATTAATTATCCAATTTTTTTGTCTTATGGATTTTCTTCGTATATATCTTTGTTTTTGAGAAAAAAAGCCACTTAATTGTCTTCTAAGTATCCATTAACATTATGATAAATAAAAAATAAACAATTATTTGCCTTAAAATAAATGATCAGTCGTGTATTTTATCAAAACTCCTCATTTTTCTTATTTGCTAAGGTCGAAATTGTTTATTTTTTAATTCTGAATTTTAGTTTACGTCCTTTATAAGGTATTTTTTAGAATGACAAAGAAACCGAAGAAACAAAGCGACATTTTAAGAAAATACAGGAAACTAAAAATTTGCGTTTTAAATTTTTTTTTAAATAAAAAATATAAACTTTATAAAAAGTCAGTGGTGGTGGGTAGTTCTTTTCTTAATATTATTGGCTGGGGTATTCACAGAGATGCCAATGGACAAAATATTCTTAATCTTAGATGGAGCTTTTTTAAAAAAATATCGTCCGGACATATGTTTAGGGAACTTTTTCAAAAAAAAAAAACAAAAGAACTAAGACCGACTGACCCATCGTGACCAAATTTATATAGCACTGAGTGAGCTGTAAATGTTGTTATTGAGGTGCTACATATATTCCTTCAAAAATAAGTGTAAAACAACGTCTGTATATTTTAAAGTAACTTATCTTAATTCTATTTTACTGATGACCAATTACTGTGGCCAGATGACCAATCTTACAGCATGAAACGAGTTCCGAATGTTGATGTTGAGGTGCTAAATATATTTATGTAGCAATTAGTTAATTAGACTGACAAGTGTTGACCATTTTGTGATCAATTGCTGAACAATGTACGATTAATTTTAGGTCATGAAATTTTTTTGATGACCTTGATATTTTAAACACGCTGTAAAAGTTGTTGTAGATGACCACTTTATTACACTTAGTGACCAGTTATGACCATAACAAAGACAATTATAGTTTGAAACTATAATTGTCTTTGACCATAACCAGTTCGGAGCTCTTTTTCAAACCTCAAATTTCAGATTTTGGGCCGCTAAATAGATTAAGTTAAAAAAATATATTTTATTTTATGTAAACAATTTTTATTTTAAAATGTAAATATTTATTTCAGCGTGGGACACAAATGACAATTTAATGCAAACAATCAGCTAATGCACCAGCTGACCATCTTGACATTATAATAACAGATTTAACGATTTGTGAAAAGCTCACCCCCACGCAACATGTGGTTTCTTTAGAATTAACAAGACCTTTAAATCTGAACTAATAACAAGTTCTACTTGATGGCTCACTATCCTCGTGCCAAAGACGATTTAGTCGGGTTTTGTTAAATAGAATATTTCCTGTTAAGAGCAGATGTGACGCAAACTAGGCTATTGTTGGTGATATATTGTCCGCGACAGATGATGACCTAACAATTATCACATCTTTTAGGCTCATGTATTATTGGTATTATAGTATTTACTAACATGTTAACAAATGCATTGTATATTTCTTATTACAAATACGTACATCATTACAAGTTATCGAAAAGGATTCTAATTTTAAAACAATATTTACAGTTAAACTACAGGCATAACAAAGCCGACTTTAAAGCTTTTGCTTCATTGTAGAATTTTCCATCGGAATTCATGATGACAACCACCAAAACATTTAGCATAAATTGTAGACTAACTCTTTTTGTATATTTTATTGCATTTATTTAATAAATTATAAAAATAAATTTAAAAATACGATATTAACTCCAAGAAAAACTTGACTATGAAATGTCATGTTCCACTAGACTAGTTCAAAATTATTCCGATTGAGGGCGTTTACAACGTTGCCATTCTTAACTTTAATTTCCAATAGATAAACTTTATTTAAATCGATACCTTTTACCATTCTTCATAAAATCGGATCGTAAATAGAGAGATACTGGCAGTTCATATTAAAAAAAATCATTTATTAAAAAAAAAGGAAAAAAATATGGTAAAATTATTTAAAACGTTGATTATAAGCCCCTTGAACTCTATAATACACAAAAACACTGTTTTAAATAATTGGATCTTTATTTCAAAGATTTTGTTAAGTAAATGAAATTTATTTATTATACAGTGTGTCCAAAATAAGGATCTTAAGCATTGGAGTCTCAGTCCTATTTGGAAATACAGCTTAGGGTAAATTAGGAAAAGTTGTGTTTTTAAAGCTTATTTACATGCTGTTTAGAAACTTGAATAATTTTCATGGCCTGCTGAGATAACGAACGAACTGCCTGCTGAGATAACTGAACGAAAATTTGACTATATCGATTGGCTCTTTTCTGACTTTATTTGATAGAGATATAAAAGATTTCAACAGTGCCAATGAACACTTGTTTACATTAGCACTTATTGTAAGTAACTTAATATGAATCTCTCATTATTGTATTATCTGGTGAATAGCAATAATATCTTATTATATTATTACGGTCGAATATGCAGGATGGCCATTATAGCCATGAAGATAAGTTTGACATGCTAACATGCTACATTTTGTGCTGCAAAAATAAATGAAGGTATCATTTCTACAGTTAATGAATTATGGTAAATACATGGACCTGGTATTTTAGTTCCTAAAATTCCACACCACATATTAAACCCAAAACGTTCTTGATGTTTCGATATTTTCTTAACACGCGGATTTTGTTGAGCCTAGTAATGCGTATTGCGTATAAAGACATCAGTAACAATAAGAACAATTGCTCTAAAAACAACAACTTGACATAACGACAAATACTATTTTATAATGATAATTAATTATGTTGCAGATACGGTAACAGGTATTAACGTCCAAACATTTGTTTGCAAGGCCTACTTAAAAATAACTTTAAAAAAATAGAAATAATGCAATTTTTATTTTAACTAAAAATTAAAATATGACGTGTGATACATCGTTGAATTTGTAATAAAAAATGGGATCAGATACAGGGTGTACTTTTTTCGAGCCATATAAAAAAATAAAGTTGATGATGGTTTTTGAAAACGAAACGTCAGGTATAAACTCTAAAAATACCATCATGTAGTAGCTAAAAAGTGCCAGTAAAAAGTGTTATTAGTTTTTTTATATCTTTTCAAATAAAGTCAGAAAAAAATAAAATCGATATAGTCAAATTTTCGTTTTAGCCAAATATCTCAGCAGGCCATGAAAATTTTTCAAGTTTTTAAATGGCATGTAAATAAGCTTTAAAAAACACAACTTTTTCCTAATTTAACCTAAGCTGTATCTCCAATAGGTACTGAGATTCCCATGCTTAGGATCCTTATCTTGGACACACTGTATATGAAATGCACAAATATCTGTTTTAAAAATGCGATTTTATGAAAAACGATACAAGATATCCATTCAATATGGAATTACTTTTTAGTGGAAAAAAGATAAAGGAACCACGATGGTCAAAGCAAAATGTCAAATTTGTTACCTCTGTCAAAAATGCATACATAAAATGAAAAAAACAATCGTCTCACGCTGTATAATCCCGACTTATTATGCAGCCGTTTATCTATGGAAAAAAACCCTATTATGAGATAATTGAGTTGCCCAAAAGTTATGACTGCTTTTTTTCTAACTTTAAATCTCAAAAAATCCCTAACGAAGCGCGATAGACCATTTTTTATATAAAGCATATTTTGCCTCACTCTATACCATCATTTTATGACCTCACAATTCCAGACAACTTGTATTTTAAACCGCTTACTACAAACTTCGGTACCTAGATGGCTTTGAGTCTGAAGAATTATTTATTAAACAGTGATGTTGGCAACGTTGCCGAAGTTTTTAATTTACATGTAATATTTTTATTTTTGTAAATTAATTGTCCCATTTATTTCTACTGCAATGTATTAGGCGGTGCAAATTGGGTTAGTTAAAAAAAACTGCTTTTTACATAATTCGCTCTTTTCTTAGCAAGCAGAATTGAGCAGTCATATCTACATAGTTGCCAGATTTTTCAGTTTTTTTAATAAGCATACCTTTCAAATTTTCTATAATTTCAAGTCTAATTCTCTTACCAGTTGCCAGTATGTGACACGAGTGAGAAAATTTGAATATTGAAAAAACAACTTTAACAATTGAAATGGGTTGCACTCCTTTAGGTCTTAAAATTTAATTTTAATATTTATTTCCTTATCGATTTCCCATCTTAAAACATAAAGGTTTATAGAATAATAATAATAATTAATAGTTTAAAAAAACTAAAAAACACGCTTTTATATGCAACCGAACTAAAAATTAGAAAATAATTTTTCATTAAAAAAAATATTGTCATTTCATAGTAAAAAGCGTGGGGTGCATTTTACTATTTTTTCATAACTTTTCCATCATAGATATTGGCAAATATAATAATTATAACATTTAATATATTAAACACCCCACGCTTTTTACTATGAAATGACAATATTTTTTTAATGAAAAATTATTTTCTAATTTTTAGTTCGGTTGCATATAAAAGCGTGTTTTTTAGTTTTTTTAAACTATTAATTATTTTTCATTTTTTAGTTTTTGCTACTCTTGACAAAATGGCGAAAAAATTTTTAGTGCACAAGAGTAGCAAAGTTTGTAATGTTTCCAACAGATTGCAACCCACTAAAAAATTTCTTCTCCATTTAGTAGCAAAGTTTGAAATGTTGCCAACAGATGGCAACCCAGTCAAAGTTTGGAATGTTGCCAACAGATGGCAACCCACTAAAAATTTCTTCCCCATTGAGTGGCAAAGTTTGAAATATTGCCAACAGATGGCAACCCAGGTGTTGTTTTTATAATATAATGGAATTTTTTTTCCTGGCGATTAAAAACAAGATAACGGGATACTTTTTGCAGATTATTGCATTGTCATGGGTCATTAATAAGTGTGCAAAGTTTCAAAGAAATCGAATAGCTGGAAGTTGGTTAAAATTAGGCTCAAAGATTCCGTTACATAGATAGCCAGATTGATAGATAGATAGTTACAACCCAAGTTAATAAAAGCGTGTTAAAAAACGCTAGGTTGCCTTAAAAATAGCGAAGCAAAATTAAACAATTTTTTAAAATAAGTTAAATTTGTCATGCCATTTAAATAAAATTCTTATGATATGGTTTTTCTTGGTTCAAGTATATGGTTACCATTTTAAACATTGATTATAAATTTAAAAATATGTATATCTTTTTTCTTATTCTTCAGATACCGTAGCGATTTATTATAATTAATAGTGTTTATTTGTAATTAAAATTCTAAAGAATAATAATATATTAAGACAATAAACAAATAATATCAACTTTTATTTAAAAATCGATTTAAAACAATTCTAATGAATTGCTACATGGTTAAACCTTAATGCATTAAAAAGCTGCATCCAAATTGATTTTAACCGTGACAATATTTAAATACCCTCTAACAATATGCTACAGAAAAACAAACTGTTATCCCCAAACTTCCTAATTATGGTAATTAAAGTATAGTGCAGTATAACTATTAAATAAAAGAATGCGTTAAAATGAGCCCGCATCCGAAAACTGAATGACTTGAAACACTTCCTTTTTACCCCTTATTTGTTAATGCCGACGTAATTCAATGTTATTTTCAAAACACCCCTATTTATTTAATTAACTTAAAGTGCTACAATGGCCAGTATCGTGTGGAAAGTAAATTGTTTGAATAGTTCTGACCACCATGTCTAGCAAGAATTTTGATGTTTAATGAATTTTAGTAATTTATTGTATATAGTGTAAAACACGAATGATGTTCTAATAATAAGTATTTAGAAAAATATATTGATATTTGCTGAATTAAAATGTGCAAAATAAAAGGATAAGTAAAAATAACGCGTGTATGTTTTTTTGTTTAAAGTTTATGAAAAAAGGTTAAGGTTGAATTAAAAATAATAATATTATTTTTTAGCATAATTTATTTTATTCTTTACTATGCAGCCAACAAATATTCCATTGGAATAAAACCGTTACTAAGAATGGTCATTTGATATGCAGGAGAAAGGAATAAAAAGTTTTGAAGATGATATTTTGGCAAATAAAACAAAAATACAAACTACTTAAATAAAAAGCATGTAAGAAGTAATTAAAACTTATAACTTTTTGTTAAATAAATCTTCTTCTTCTTCTTGGATTATGGCGTTGGCTGCTTCTTCAGCGCCATGCGCCAGCACATTTGGTTGAATAAAATTTTTAACCAATAAATAATAGGAAAAAAATCTAATTTTTGTATTACTACTTTATTTTAAACAAAATGTTTTTACCGCTTACGGAAAGTAAAACAAATTATTTTTAAATAATAAAAAAATCTTCCAGCAATTATAAGTGCTTTGAAAACTTTTCATTTAACATTTTTAACTAAGTTGCAAGCAATTTAATCAAGTAGTTTTTATTAAATTACTTATAGTTTTTTTTTACGAGGTAATATTCTTGCACTTTTGAACCACCCTGTATATTATATGAAAATGTTTATTATAGTTTTTATCATTTTAAATAAAGCAAAAAATTTTATACGGATTTTTTTCTTTTTTAAGTATTAAAATTATTACTTACATATTTAACAATTTAGTTTTTTTATAGAATTATAATAGGTGAATTTAATTTTTATATTAACAAAAAAATATCTTGGACTAAAAATTATTAAATAATTAGCTGTACTATAAAATGATGCTGATATAATTTGTTTTGTGACAAACCTTTAATTAGTAAGTTTTAAATTTTAAAAAATAATTTAGCTATTTTAACTATTTTCTATGTTCATTTAACCAGCGTTATTGCATTTGTTTTAGTATAGTAAAATTTTTGACCAAAGTATTGCATATGTTATTTTATTAAATATTTTTTTATACTTATGTGTCCCATTTACATTTAGCTTTAAAATTGTTAGCAAGACTACATTTAAACTCTTACCTGAAATCTCCAAGGATAATTTTAAACAACCGTAATTTATCTAATCAAACTTAAATTTGTTACCATTTTTAACACCCAGAATTGTGGGTTTTTCAAAAAATTAGGTTGTTAATTCAACATTTTTAACTTTAAATACAACTACTATTAACCAACCTTTCTTTGAAGGTGGTAAACAATGTTATGTTTTCCATAATACTCCTGTCTTGGACTTCCATTGCCTTTATTTTTAACTGGTAAACGACGTTTCGGATGGTAAACATCTCCAACTGCTTTCAAATGATTATTCAGTTATCACGGTTAGAGATAGTTTCCATCCGAAACTTCGTGTATTAGTTGAATTTAAAAACAATGGAGATCCATGACAAGTAGTGTAAATACTTTTAACCAATAGGTAAATATTATACATTTTGTTAAATTAACAGTTAAGAGCTTGGCATTTCGTAGGGGATAGTGCAAATTTACTTAACTAGTATTAGATTAGTCCGCGTATCTGAAAAATGTAGCTATTTTTCAATTTTGCTGGCATTCTACGTGAGATCCTGATTGAAAGCCAGAACGGTGGTAAAAATATATAAATAACATCTATTCTCTTTTTAACTAATTAGTAAAAATAAACTAATTTGCCCTTAAACTAACAATAATAATAAGTTTTAATCGTTCTACGTAAATTTCGATCCAACGCAGATAAACGGTCTTAACCTGTGGTAGATTCGCGGTTTTGCAATATTTCCGAAGATATTTTGAATGTTTTTTTTGACATGCCTACGAAGGCCTATGCCTAAATACCAGAGTACCGTGAATGTCAGGTTATTAGATGTTTAACCCATCGTTCTCCCGTTCCGTCAACGTTGTCCAAGCACTGAAAAAAACTTTAAAAAAAAATGTTTGACACCACCCAAAAACTCCGCCATAATTAGTCAGCCACGAAATAGCTTCATATAATGTTTTATTTAATACCTGAATAACTTCCAATTCTTTTAATCAGACCTGCATAAATATGTTCTTTATTTAAATATTTAAATTTACTTTCCTTGTACCTTGTACCTACATAACTTTATCGCAAAAAACAACTAGACTTTTTATATACCTGTTTTTTCTATTTACTTTTCTTTACTAAGTTTAACAACATAACAAATTCGTTTATGAAACAATATCGCACCTCGTTAGTAAACTTAAGTGGACATAGGAATGCTTGAAAGCTGTTATAAGAGCCTTCTTGCTGGACACAGATTTTATTTCCTTTTAACAAAGAAAATTGCAACATGCGATTTTTCTTTTTCTTTTCTACTACCTTTTCATCTATTACGGTAGCCTATTCTTTTGTCTTATTTTCTTTGTAAATACCAAACCTAATAAACTGTAATTTAATTCAGTAACGTCACAGAGACACATAAAAAATAACTATTACTTTTATTGCGTGTTTCGAAGTCACAAAAAAAAATATATTTATTAACTACATGCTTGCAAAAATTACATTTACTTCTAAGTACCTTACTAAATTTCTCTAAAGTAACGGGAACATTAAATGTGTGTTATAATCAATGCAATTAGGATAGTCATATTTGATAATATGGCAATAAGTGTCATAACATTTACGTACCTGTAGCAGAGTTAGGTTTAATTGAGCAATGTGTGTATATAATTTTGTGTATTTCTATTAGTTTAAATTACATTTTTTTAATGTTTAAAATAAACATAATTAACAAATTATTATATTTGCATTTCAAACGTGGCGGGAAAAATGTCTTTTTAGTACCTGCACAGAATTAGAATTTTGGATGAAACCGCATACTAAATATTCAATATAAAATTACAATTTAACAATGTACGATAATTAAAGCCTTAAGTTTTTGTACAATATGGGTAAGAGTGACATTCACTTTTTCTTAAATTAGTATTTAAAGTGTAAAAAGATATATGTATTATTAACACATGTGCCATTTTAAAACGTTTTATGAGGATTTTTTTATGAGTGATCGGAGACGGTCTTTTTAAGCAATAATAAAACGAGACCGGTAAGTCATCCTATCTGGAATGTTTACATAAATGGGTTATATATTACATTCCTACAATAACCTATTTTTATATTAAATTTGTATGTAAATATTAACTTTTGTGCAGAAAAGTCAAAAGTACAATTCACCACAGGTTTTATCAAAATTTTAGGTGTCTTCATTAAAAAATGTCGTATAAGTTTTTTCTTAAAAATCTCCCAAAATGTGGCGCGGGGTTTAAAAGGTAAAACAATGGAGAAAGTGTGTCCATAAATCACATATATTTAAAATAAAGTAAATAAGGGATTTGCAATGTGCTATTTAAACAGGATATTAACAATGCAAATGGATTATATTTATTAATGTGAGATAATATACAATACTTAATGTTGTGTTTAAATTTTATACAATTTTATCATATCAAATATATAAATTAGGATTGACTGACAGCTAACTGGTGTGATTGCTAACTACAGAAATTATTCATGTATTCTTTTCCCCTGTTTAAAGCAAATGTCAAATAAAATATAACATATCTTCCAGTCAAAGGAATTATACCTACCATTGTGCGGGTGATTTGAATGAAAGATCAGAACCATTCACAATTCGTGGTAATTGAAAAGAAGATTTCTTTGACTTGTAATAAAAACTGTGCCGTGCAGAGCCCGCATAAACAAACATTTTCTCACGATACCGATGTTTTAATATAGGGATGATTGTATCAAAATTTGCTAGATTTTTAATGATTCAAGCACACAAAAAGTTTATTTAAAATCTTAGTGCCAAAAATCAACAAGTCAGCTTAGAAACCAATACAAAAATACTATTTTAGTAACAAAGTTTGTTTTAAAATTATCATAAAGAGTGCCCTATTTTGCCTGAATAGCAGCAATTTTTGCAAACACATTAACCAAAAATTAGAGTTGTTTTACACAAAACCTCCAACACCATATTCCAGGTCAATTATTTCTTCTAATTAGTTAGGTGACAGAAACTTTTTATGTTAATTCTTAAATTTATGTGCTACTTGACCTTGTTTACAAATTTGTTATACTTTTTTCCAGTGACTGTTTTGCCTTTTTAATGACATATTTTTCTTGGTGATATAATAAGGGTGGTTTAGAGATTTTACTAGTAAATAAACATAACAATTTTAAAACCTATAACTTGTTAACGATGCTTGTTGCAGTAGATTTTTGCGTATGATTTCTATTGTTTTTACGCAGCGTTGCCAAATATAAATACCACGGTAGTCAAATTACCTTAAGCACTCATTTGACTCTTGTGGTATCGGAAGAACTACTTTAAGGTGACAATAATGCATATTTTGAGGTCAATTTGAATTATTCAAAAATATAAATTTTAACGTAATCAAGTTAAAAAACACAAGGTCCTTTAAATACTTGTACTTAGTTTGGCAAAACCCTGCATATTAAAGTGTAAAAATTATAATATTAATTGTATATATCTTTGAAAGTTTATACCAAATAGGAAACTTTTTAATTTTTAATCACGTTACTACGTTAAAAAGTGCTTTATTATAAAATATCCTGTTGATCAAAAAAAAAAAAAGAATTTTAACAAAAATATTTATATGTTGGATAAAGGCTTAAAAAAGGTTTTCGTTTGTAGCTATTGATTTTTTGAAAGGACAAATTCTTCCTTTCTTTGATTGTCCATCTAACTGAAAATTTGTATGAAAAATAAAAATATATATATCACTCACTCTTCGTTCATGATAGTTATAGAGTAAAATGTTTTATCTTTGTTTTTAAAAATTAAGAAGAAAAGTAAGGTGGCTTTGTTCCTTCCTATAATTAATTCGGCATATTTAAAATTTTAAATTCAAAAAAAAAAAATGCACAAGTTCTTATAACACACCCTGTATATAGCAAGGTTACCATTGATGACGTAAATTATTATTAAAAACAGAAAATGGCCAATAAAATACATATTTTGGTATCTAGACTCTAACCGAAATTTCCAATTGACAGCTGTCAAATTATCACATTTGATATTGACAAGAGCAAAAATAGTTGTTTTTGATTTTGCACACGGCAGTAAGTATAGTTTTCTTTTCAATATATATTTTTTTGTTTTGTTCTTCAATATGTACATATTGTAAACAAATAAATAAACATTTCTAAAGACTACAAATTTTTTCTTAGTAGTTTATCCTGGTCACTGTTGTTATAAATTTTTGTAGGGCAAGTCTTTACGACAATTGGTTTGGGAAATATCAATCGGTTTTTGACAACACCTTGTAAGCGACATTCGTCAAATTTTACAAAAACGATTTTTTTTCTCATTGCGTTATTTTTAAAACAAAGTTGGTAATTTTTTTGTATGTACATAGGTGCACAGCCTTATTTCAGTTCTTGGTTTTTGTTTAAAAATAACGGAATGGAAAGAAAAAATCGTTTTCCGTAAACCTGATGCTTACGATGTTTTGTCAAAAACTCATCGATATAGGCGTTAAGTTGGAAACATGTTCTTTAAAAGCTACCCTGTATATTTCGGTGGAAATTAACTTTCTCACTAAGAAGGACTTTTTAAGTAGAGGCACTTTTTTGTCAAGTTAATAATAAAACAATTATTTATTTGGTAAGAGCTTCAAAACACACCCTGCATATGTATTCATAAATTACACATATTCTATTATATTATGGTTAAAAGATCCAAAGGTTAGCCATGGTTTATCATAAGCTAACATACTTTTAAATTAGCAAGTTGCAACGCAACTGACCTAAATTCAATTCACTCTTTTCATTTTCCCACAGAATATTCTGCTTTAAGTACCGGTAAAGCAAAAAGCCAAATGCTCGAAAATCATCGTAAATTGTAATGCACCCTCATGTTTCTATCCGATTACATTTCAAGTTTTGCGAACCGCTGTATGATTACGCTTTTATTACAGAGTGTTCTCAGTCTGCTGCTACCAAACAATTCATAAATAAACGCTTTTATTTAAAACCATTTAATATTGATCTCAATAATACGCCCAGAGGAGGGAGTGGGCTGGATGGACAATTTAGTGTATGTTTTCCAATTCTTTAATCAACAGAAGGATTTTAATACACAAAAGATTCGATGAACACGCAGAAATGTATAGCATACAACGGTGAGAATATTACTGATTTAAAAGTGTCATGTGGTTTTGTGCTTTTTCTTTGTGTATGAGAATAACTTGATTAACTGAGGTAGAAAATGAATTTAGCTCAGCTAAATTTTTCGTAAAAATTAAAGAAACATTGCAGATTGTTGTATTTATTTGTATACTTTAACATATTACTAATTTATTAAAATATTTACCTACATCCTTATAAACCTGTATTATATATTTACTTTAATTTACCTAACTTTCCTAATATATCCTATCTAATAGGAACTGTATTGAAAGTAATAAAAACTGTGATACCTACTATTGGCTCCCAACACTCTAATACGAATAAATGAATATTTTGATTTTAGGGCATAAGTAAATACTTAATTAAATACAGGGTCACAACGAAATTACTATCCAGCAATTTATTTTCTTCAGTGTAACCGTACAGTTTTCAGATTTAGGGACATTATATTGTATTATTGGATGCCAATTTTAGATATAATAGCATCTGTGTATTACTTCCGGTTTAACCGGAAGTGATATAAACTTTGACATTTTAAATAGAACATCCTGTATATTTTTTAGAATTTGAATTCTACAGGTCATTCCTGATATAAAATCTTAAATATATTCATAACCCAACTCTTTTGGTTTTGGAGAAAATGGCGTTTGAAAATGTCCAAACAACAGCACATTATGCAGTTTTATGGAAAAACAAATAAATATCGCAAAAATTTAAAATGCTCAAAATAGTTCTTTTATTATACTCTACCTTAAGAGACCATTATAATACTACTTCCTGTTTAACCAGAAGTGCTGTAAAATTTAAATTTCCAAGTATGATATCCCTCATAATTTTAATGGAACATCCTGTATATTTCCTAAGATTTAAATTCTTTAAGCTTTTCTGATATAAAACCTAAAATATACCCGTAACCTAACGTTTTTAGTTTAAAAAAAAAACTGAGTTTAAAAAGGTCTAAACGACCTCACGATATAGAGTTTCATGGATATTTTGTCGTCGTCTGGACCTTTTCAAACGCCGTTTTCTCTAAAACTAAAAAGGATAGGCTATGGGTATATTATAGGTATTATATCAGAAATAGCTTAAAGAATTTAAATCTTAGGAAATATACAGGGTGTTCCATTGAAATTATCAGAGTTATTATACTTAGAAGTTTAAATTTTACAGCACTTCCGGTTAAACAGGAAGGAGTATTATAATGGTCTCTAAAGGTGGAGTCTTATAAAAGAACATCATAAAAATATTTTAAGCATTTTAAATTTTTGCGATGTTCATTTGTTTTCCCATAAAACTGCATAATGTGCTGTCGTTTGGACATTTTCAAACGCCATTATCTTCAAAACCAAAAGAGTTAGGTTATGAATATATCTAAGGTTTTATATCAGGAATGACCTGTAGGAATTTAAATTATAAAAAATTACAGGGTGTTTCATTTAAAATATTAAAGTTAATATCACTTCCGGTTAAACCGAAAGTAAGGCTATTATATCCAAAATTGTCATCCGATGATACAATATAATGTCCCTAAATTTGAAAACTATATGGTTGCACTGAAGAATCGTTGTCACGCGGTATACTCCCAAAAAAAATATCGCATAACCTCGGGTTTTTCTAAATATTTCTTTTAATAACTAAACGTGTCAACACAATTAAGAAGAGAACAAATTAGAAATAAGTAAGGGTATAATTTAAGCATAAATGTGATTGCTCTTTTTAACATCACATTAAACAGGGTGCCGAAGTAATAGCTTGACTTATTCCTAACATTTTTTTTATTGTTTTGATAACTTAATTTTTTTAAGAAGGTATGGCCAATTAAAACATTTTTCTAATAAAGCCTATGAGAAAAATCGAGCATATGCGATAAATTTTGGAGGGAGTGTATTTAGCAACAAGTCCTATTTTATTTATTTATTTATTTATTACCAATTTTACGTTTAATGATATTAAACTATTTTACATACCGGGTGGTGCGTCACCAAATTGGCCATAGGAAATCCCATGTAAATAATGCCTTCAAATATTGGCTTCCTTATAATAACACATTATTGTGTTCTACTTAAAGACCTTGATAAGATAAACATACTAAATTTCGTTATTTTTTAATAAGCCTGTTAAATGTTATTAAATAAAAACTATTTGAAAAATCGTTGAAAATTGACAAGACATTATTTTCATTACTGATTGTTTCATTATGGTACGTCAGGTATGCAACGATTTTACATACTTTAAAATAACTTTTACATTTCTTTTAATTGGCCTATTAGAAAATAAGGGGCCCAATTTTAAAGTCTACAATCTCTTTTTAAACTTTTTAATCCAACAGAAAGATTATTATTTTTTTTTAAGCATTGAATTTAAATAAATCAATTTTAGGCCATTAGTACATCCATAATAGAATGTCCAAACTTAAAAAAGTAGATATGCATTACATACAATGTACGGGTTCTTTGTTCATTTTTTATCAGATAAAACAAAGAAAAATCTAATTTTGAAGATTGTGACGAAATTTGTGTGTAAGCTCATATAATCAGTGTCTTCAAAGTAGTCTAATACAATTTTGTTGTAAAATTAATAGGACAGCCAATATCTGAAGGTATCAAAAGTTACATGGAGTTTCCTAGCATGGCTAGTCTGACCATGCAGTATAAATATTACATATACTTATATAGTTTTTTCGCTCAAATAAGCTCCGTCGGCAAGATCTACTAATTATACCTTCACAATATGGCCGTGCTCTCCCGACTACCGTTAATTATCATTTTATTGCAGGCAATCGTCTTTTTTAAGGGGTTATTTTTATTAGTAGATCATACCTGACTGAGCTTATTTGGGCAAAAACTATACAAACAAAATTGACACACTTTTTAGTTTTGAGTTTAATCTTAAACATTGCGCTTAATATCATCCATAATAATTAAAATATTTCGTAAGTACATTTCTATGGGTATTTTTTAAAGGCTTCTACTTCTTCTAAATTGCCAATACACAAGATGATACAAAAATCGATCATAAAACTTAAGATGGTATATACATATACATGGTACATAATAAATTGCGTTTTAACATTTTAATAATATTGTGTGCCGCTATAGGGCTCTTTACCTATATTGCAAATTGTTTTTTGGTCATAATTTATAAGTTTTGATAACTAGCACGGGCTGTTTGGCATTTAAAAAAAACAAACGATTTGATGCCTTTAAGAAAAAAAACTGAAAAAAATTAACGGTTTTGAAGGAAATCATCCTTAAAATTTTGGTAGCAAATTTATTTTATCAGTTTATGATTATTTTGTTATTTAATTTTATGGAAGATCTAGATTACTTGGCCATTGTTTAGAACTATATAGAACATCTAGAAGTAATCTACAAAAAGAATTACCTATTTCTTTATTTCTTATATTGTTAGAGACCCTTTCAGCAAATATTATGTCTCCAAGAAACTTCACTATTGTTAGTTTGTTTATAGATTAAATAAAATACCAAGATTTAAACAAATAAATATCTTAATCCCATAAGGTTTTTTCTTCCAACATCCAAATAAAACAGGAAATGGGAGGATTATCAAATCGGTGTATGTTACAGACTACATAGAAAACAGTAATAAATTTGTTTGTAAAATATTGTTCACTAACATATATTAAGTTGTAAGAGGCCCCTAAATCGGAAGGCATTAGTTTAGTAATCCTCGTCTGTCATTTAAGAGTGTGTACATAACGGTCGACGACAACTTTAATTCCTCTGTTTTAGAAATATAGAAAAATCAGTGGGGATTTTTAAGACTTTTGTGTTTGTGTAATATTTATTAAATTATCGATATTTCGGTTTAATCAGTGTTTTGACAGTACTTATTTTCTATCTTATTTAATACAGCTATTTTACCATCACTGATTAGTTATACACTTTGTATTTATTGCAAAATAATAATATAAATTAAATAAATATCGGTTGGTGCAAGGCGCAATACTGCTTGGGCGGAAATTTTGAAATAAAATTAAAAAAATGATATTCCATCAAATAAGTATAACCTCAAAATCATTATTGTTTATTTAAAAACATTTTATTTTTAAATCAAAAATTTGGAAACAAAAACTCATAAGAGTACTTACGAGCAACAATAAGCCAAGAAAGACTAATTTGGTGCTAATTTCTAAAAAAATTAAATGTGTGATGGCATAGAAATATATTTTTAGGTATATAAACGTCAGTAATTAATAAAGACTTATACCCCCTAGGCCAATTATGAGAAGCCCCCAAGGTATAATGAAAATTTTTGACGACCAAAAAAGGTCCTTACGTTTCTAAAAACCAATAAAGGTCTCTCTTTATATTTCGGTACCAAAACTTTTTAAATTCAAAAAAGGGTCCTCACTTCTTTAACATACTTATTAAGATAAAAACGTCTTCACCTCCTTTTCTTCCTTCTATCTTACACCCACGATTGTGGCTCCCACCTAATTAGCCTCATGGTTAATCAGGCCCTGATAAACATGTAGTATAAAACTGGAAAATCTGGCAACTGTGTCAATATCATTATCCGTTCCGCATGTCCAAAACACCTTACCCGGCGGTATACACGGTCATGTAAAACTGTCACATCTGTCAAAAAAGCCAAAGTTCGCGCGCAAATTTGACCGTTTATTTTAAAAACTGCCACATCTAGCTGGGCATGCGACTCGATGTCCGAGTTTGATTTTCTCTGCCGAGCGTCGTGCAAACTTGTGCATGTGTAGGACACGTCAGTTAACGTTTCAGTTTAGGAACGTCGTTTACGGGTTTATATTGTTGGTTTTGGATTAACAAAATGGCTCTTTGGCGCCAGGAAGATGTATTGCGTGATTTTATAGATATGCACCAAGGGTATCCATGTTTTTGGAAAGTAAAAAGTAATGAATACATTGACAAAAATAAAAAAAACATTTTTGCTGAATAACGCCTATGTTCAAGTTGATCACACCACCAGCTGCCAAAACTGACACTGATCTGACAAGTACATCTAAATCGTGTGTATCAAAAGCTTCATGTGACATTTGCTTTCATGCAAGTGCGTTTCAGGTTTGCATGACCGTGTATACCCCGGTTTAGATATTTTGCCAATCTAGCGGCTTAGAGGTTTTTAAGAATTGCGGTTCTCTTTACTAACCCAGTTGTATATAAGATTATAAGAGAATATGTTATCTCAGTAAAAAAAAAAATCTTTATTACTTTGTAATTTTCTAAACTCTCTTCTTAATTTAGTGGTGTTTCTTTTTACTCCGTTAAAATTTGGTTAAAATAGTGTTTTGGTTGATTTAACTTAAAATTTCGTAATATTTTAAGTAGCAGAGTTTTTTGTGACAAATAGGCAGTTATATAGCCTACAATAAATAAACTTTATAACATTTCTTCAACCAAACAATTATTTAGAAAACCAAAATGTGGGCATTATATAAGCATTTTATAATCAGTCACAATACATTAGGAACGGCCAATAAAGAAATAAAACTAACTCAGAAAAATTCAAATCTGGGTCACCACCAATTGTAACTAAAGACCCAATTTCGCTTTTTCCTAAAATGAACCACTATTATTTGGTAAGCCAAAATAATGGTTCAAAAGACCGCATGCGGTTCAGAAATATTAAAGTCTATAAATAATAATAAAATGTACTTTTGACGTCTCGAAATTCCGTAAAAACTACAGAAATTAGGGCAATAAACCCGGACAAGTCGAAGTGAAAATGTCATAAAACGGTGGCAAAAGTTATGTTTAACTCGACGGACAATAATGTATAATGCAGCCCTGGTGTCATTTCAATAGAAGGTATGTTAAACAAACCATAAAATTATTGTGTTTTTAAATTTACAACCTACAATCTTGGAATAGTTCTCGTAGTTAGAAAGTTGATTTTTATAAATCGAAATATTATATTTAACAGTAACTTCTAGACTATTTCTTTTTAATTCAGAAGCAACAAACGCCTATATTTTATACTCAGCTTTACTGTGTTACTTTTCTTTATAGGAAAAATATACTAGCAATTGTTAAAAAATGAAAATATTTTGGACCAGATATGGTAAAAATTCCTACATTAAAAAGGACTATTTTTGTTTGTTTGGTTTCTTAGCGTTTAAAATAAACGGCTTGGGTTTTGTTACTTTCATTGTGTAAACATTGAAAAATATACAGTGTGTCACGTTAGTTGGCGCCACATGGAAAACTTTTTAAATAATAAAGGGTCATCCAATAGAAGTGTCCTACTTTTAAACAAAAATAAAACAGCTAGGATAAATATTATTATTGTATTTCTCTGTTTATTTGTTAGTACAATATATAACATTTCGTATAAAACATTATCTCTGGCAATTTGCTACCACGGCTTGGTTGGTAGCACGAATTTGAGATATCCAGTTTTCGGTTATAGTCGTCAGAAATAAATAAGAGAAACCATAAAAACATAAACACCATGCCGCTACTCGTTTTTATAAAAAAACTTTTAATCGCACCGCTTTGTCCTACTATCAGCGAAAAAAGGTGCCGATAAGTGGCGTAATAAAATTTGGGAGTCAACGAGGACTTGATAATTTTTATGATTTCTCTTATTTGATTTTAACGACTATACAGTCTCACATAAAGCCGGTTGAATTCCATTGATAGTCATTCTAATGTTGTTCTTTAGATCCTCGGTTGTTAGTGGTTTATAGGCATATACCCTGGCTTTCAAGTACCCCCAAAGGCGAGGGGCGTTAAATTACAAAATCCTGGAGGCCAGCTGACTTCACTACCACGCAAAATTAGGCGATTCTGACGTTTGGCGCATAAATGACCCATCTTGATGAAAACTTTTGACGAAAAGTTAAATAAACATGGGTCCGCAAACTTCTCGTTCTCAGGGTGTTAAACTTTTGAAAAACTTTAACTTTTATTTTATTTTAGTAACATTTGTTAGATTAAATATAAACGTTATTTAATTATTTTTTGTTGTTATATAATTATTGATACTTACATATTTTAGACACTCTTCTAAATAAAACGTAAGTGGCGCATATCCAAAATATTCCGTTATTTTAATAATATATAATATCAGTAAACAAACTTACGGGACCGGGGAGTGAAAAGGGGTGCTGGTTGGGGTAAAATTGGTAAAACGAGTTAATGAAACTGAACATCACATGTAAAATTAAGTAAAAATTACATTTTTTCCTCACATTTTTAAGAAAAAATATAAAAAATATGAAAATTGTAAATGCATAACCTAAAGTCCTAAAAGTAAGAAAAAAACGACTACTAAACGTCAGTTATACCATGCAAAATATGGAAAGCATTTGGCAACGTCGGAAGGGTCTGATTCTATTTATGAATGGATAAAAGAAAGTGGATTTATAAAGTGTGTATTAGCCTCAGGTTTCAATTAAAGGATTAAAAAAAAGATTTAACTAGTTGTTTGAGTACACGAAGACAGAGAGAAAGGAATTTGATCTATAGGAGTTTTTTCTCTGGCGCTTTAGGTCGAACGGTCAAGCGGCAAGGCTGCCTCTATAAAGTGCGTGCTCAAAGGTAGGAGGGAGATTTTTAATTTGATCTACTTACCTGACAACACTGTGCCACTGAGCGAGCAGTCAGTGAAAGTTGTTTTTTGTGGTTATGTCTATTTTTGTTTATGTTTTTATTTTTCGGAAATTTTATTATTACTCTTTTTAATATTAGAAGAAAGCTTATACTGTGTAGTAACTTAACGTTAATAAGATGATTTTCGCTAATTTGGGTTCTACTGTTTAAGGTAAGTAAAAAGTTTTTTTACTGTCACTACAATAAATATGTCACTTGCAAAACCAATAGCAGTTTTTGAGAATGACATCATAATATATATCACACGAGTGTTGTAAAGTACTTTGCAACACTAGTGCTGTAAAGTACTTTGCAACACTAGTGTGATATAATGCATTTTCTATGCATGAAACCAGTGTGCTATTTGCTATTTTCACAAGTGGTCGTAGGAAAAATAATTTTCTTGCTAAGGCTAATTACACTGCCACCCTGTATTTTAAAAACAATGCATATTTCACTTTGACAGCCTGTATCTTAAAAACAATGCATTTTCAGAACTGTTTATGTATTTTTATTTCATAAAAATAGCTTATAAATACGTCCCTATATTTTTTTACTGCAATTAGGTAACACCCTGTAACAGGGTGTTCAGTGTCTCTACCGACAAACTTTAAGGGGTGGTTTTCCTACAAAAAATAGGGAAAAAAATCATATGAATACATCTCCTACTTTTGGAACCACAAAGTGTTTCTTATGCTTCATAGGGCATTATTTTTATTTCATCAGTGTCGTCGGTGGGGGATTTATTGTAAATATGTTTTTAGAAAAAAAGATATAGATCACTTGCTTTTAAAATAAACATAGCTTTTTAAATTCTTGTTTAATTTGAGCCATCGACTTTTTTTTATTCGATGAAACCATTTTTCGGCATGTCGGCACTATCGCAAATAATATGTTTAAATTGACTATATCTAAAAACTGGGACATGGGACACATACAAAATTTATAATAAATGCTAGTGGCCTTAAGAGAAACACTTTGGTGAAGAAAATTTTAATTTTTAAATTTGCGAAAAAAGTTCATGTTTTTGGATTACCCCCCTAGAAAAATACAAGTTTAAAAAAATACCCTTGTCGTATTGTTTTCGTAAATTAAATCAATTTTCATTAACTAATTCTAGATTTTAAAAATATATCTATATTTTTTACAAAACTATGGCCAGTTAAAATATTTTCAATTCACAATTTTTATGCAAAATTTTCAGATGCCTCTAATTATTATCGGAAAAAGGTAGATATTTTACCGAACTTTAAAATTTGTCGACAGAATTATTGGATCTTATATACGAAAAAAGACAAACAGAGGATTTACTTCTAAAACTGCAATTTTTTTCGGGAAGGGAGAAGGGAATCAAAAATATTTTTTTGCAAATTTCAAAAATTTCATCACCAAAGTATCCTCTTAAGGTCACTAGCATCTGGTATAAATTTATAAAATATCTACGCCAGTGCATGCCAGTGGCTCCTGTTAGTTAACACATAAAAATACACATCAAATTCTAGTAGTTCATATTTCAAGAAATCCGAAATACCCCGTTTTAATAATAAATAAAACTTATTAAATATTATTAAAATAAATTAAAAATAACTAAATATTTTCGCCAAACTGTCAAATTTTCAAACTAGTAACACATGAACTAAAAGAAATAATGACGAAATCAAGGTAACTGACCGTTTGGTCAGTTAATGTCGCGTTTACTGTTACATTGCATTAATTAATATTTAAGTTCATTGTAGTAGGCATTGAAACACAACATTAATTCAAAGTGTGAAAAAAGCTTCGAAGTGTTAAACAAAAGTAACTTTTTTAACACTTATGTAGTGTACTAGAATGGAGAACTTTAACTTCATGTTAACGATTAAAAAACAGCATTTTTATAACGGTCGTGAAAAAATATATTTACAAGTCGTGTCTTCACACTTCATTGATGCTTTTTATTTACCTATTAATTGGGGAGATGTCAACGAGACCCAGGTGGTTTATATCGAAATAACGAGGCAGATAATAATCCGCAGGCTTAAGTGACATGTGTATCCAAACTCCATATCCTTTTCGAGAATATACAAACATCAACATCTATTTAATTGGTGACATACCCAGGATTAGTGGATAAGTTACTTTTTAAATCTGGAAACAAATAAAATGAATCAAAATAAAATAGGAAAGTAAGCTTTTATCAGCAATTTTATACGCATGAACTTATTAAGATGACGTATTCTGATCTTTTCCTAAACAACAATGAATAAATGAATGCATTTTCCGAGACCGTTAATAAAATGCAGGTATTTTTAATCGTTAACATGAAGGAAAAGTACTCCATTCTGGTACACTACATAAAGAGTTAAAAAAGTAACTTTTAACATTCAAAGCTTTTCACACTTTGAATTAGTGTTTTGTTTTCATGCCCACTACAATAAACTCTAATATCAATTTAGGCATTGTAACAGTAAACGCGACATCAACTGAACCAAACGGTCAAGTTACCTTTGACTTCTTCAATATTTCTTTTAGTTCATGTGTCACTAGTTTTAAAATTTGACAGTGTGGCGAAAAGGATAATAATTGTCTTTTAAAAAATAAGGAGGCTATGATTTTTTGTTTAAAAATAATGGCTGTGCTGCAAAAATTAAAATTAATAAGTTTAAATAAATAAAACAATAATACAAACCAGTAATTTGGGAAATTTTTATACGGTCGTAGAAAAAATATAGTATGTAACACATCCATAAAGTGTCTTTTTTACTTATGGGATTGCCGCACTCGCCTAACGGCTCGTGCTGTCAAACTTCCCATTCTGTACCAGGCACTTGTTACATAAATTACCATTCCCAAACAACTATTGGCTAATTTTTGCAATATTGATCTTCTGACTCTTACTGCTTAGATATTTAAAGTAAGGAAATAGAAAGTTTAACTACAGGACTTAAATATTTTAAGATTTGGGGAAAATCTAAAACCTCTGTGGGCAGTAGACTTCTACAGTCTAGACATGGATAAAAGAATGAATAAAGCGGAAAGTTTCGTATATATCTGTCTAATTGGATGATACTGCGTGTTTATCTATTAAGAGGTTATATGAGAAATAACTATTCTGTCTTATTAAGTACTAGCCGAACCCTGCCCACTTCGTTGGAGGTTAAATATATTTTTCCGCTGACTTTATATACGTTTGTGGTTATTTTTCTCTGAACTCTATTGTTCAATCATATTAAAATTTAGCCTATAACACTCCTAAATAGTGCAGCTTTCTAATGTAAAATAATTTTTATGATCGGTTCAGTATTTCCAAAGATAAGCCCTTACAAACAAGCAAAATTACAAACCTTACTTCTTTATAATATTATTATAAATAAGATATAAAATAGAAGTTTTTTTGACGATTTTGACAAAACGATTACAAAGTTTTATTACCAGTCAGGTATTTTTTATGATATTATTATGGTAGGGGAGCCCAAGAGGGGATTTTGGGATTTACCACAGCGCGGCAGATTAATATACCGTAGGATAGCTTGTACCCGGGTAATATACCTCCACCAAATATGAGCTTTGTATACAGGGCCGATCATAAAAAAAAAATATTTCCATTAGAAATTGTCGAGCGCGTCAGATTAAGATAGGGTGAGTTAATTATATGCTAAACAGTGTATATTCCTATAATCTGACAATTTGAGAGACGTAAAGGAAACAGAGGGCAACAGGTCAGTTTAACATTTTCGAGCGTTGCATTTTTTAATTTTGAAGAAAATAATTCAGGGATAACATAAAATATATAATACAATATGACCCGAAGAATTTCCATAAGCCAAAACATTAATAGTATTTTTTTGACATATTTAAGTCTATAGCCGCTTCCCATGCCGATGAAAAGGTATACATTATATACCATTTTTTCTTATGATCTATAATCTTTGCACCCCAAAAGGTCCCTATGACGCTCGAATAAATCCCCATTTAGCATCGTGGGCTCCCCTACTATTAAAGCAATCTACCACTTCTTAAATAGTTTATAGACGTATCAATTTTTACAGGTTGTTACAGAATGTTGTTAAGAAAATTTAAGGGCAAATTCTACAATAAAAACATTGAGAAAAGTTCAAGTAAATATTGATGGCTTTTGACAATACATCGTTAGCGACATTCGTCAATTTTATGGGAATCGATTGTTTCTTTTTAATGAGTTATTTTTAAGTTTGTGATTTTTTTGTATATACATTTGTGCACGGCTTTATTTTAGGTCTCGATTTTTTTAAATTACGCGATGTGATGAAAAATCGTTTGCCGTAAAATTGACGAATGTCGCTTACGATCCTTTGTCAAAAACATATCGATTTGTGTTCTAAAATGCCTATTTTTAAGATAAAGAATGACAAATTTTTAAGCAAAAATCGTATTTGTTAATAACATCTTAAAGACTTTTCATCCAATTTTGATAAAAATAAGCTGTATTATTTAGGCGTTAAAACGCTATGAAAGGATTTTAAATCTTACTTGAATAAATGTGTTTAGTTCAGTGACGTCTTGAGCAGCGTCCAATTAAAAATAAATACCTACCCAGCAAACATTATTTGCCGGCAATATACATTTCATTCATATTGGCATTGATGGTAAAGCATTGGCAATTGGTGGCAATATTATGCCAACATCTAATACGCATTAAAAAGTTAACCCTAAATAAACACTCAATTGCCAATAAATTTTACATGCAGGCACAATTGCCGGCAAGCATACAAAAAATGGCGGCATACCAATCCTGATTAAATAAAGCATGCCTTTTGTTGCAGGCAAATAAATATTGGATTTTTGAAGGCAAACCTTCAACGCATATTTATACTTTTCAAACCATATTATTAACATTGGTATTTAACTAACATTCGAGCAATTTTTTTGATCTGTTTTATTTATAATGGCGGCTAAACAACATTATTTTATGTTTTTTACATAATTTAAAAGGAAATGGCCTTTTCCTAACCTTTTATTGATACAAATCATGCAAATAAAAATTAAGTCAAACAAAATGTTTATTATGTATTTTTGAGAGAATAAAAATAAAATGATGGTAAAATTAGCTAGGTTAATTTCTGACGATTTCGACCGAAGGTGATAAATTCAAATTTCCCGCTTAGCCGAAATACAAGATTTTGACAATTTGACAGATGAGGCCACCTTGCTTTGTTTGGCCGCTTTTTGCAATTGTTTTCTACGTGGTTTTCTAGCTTTTAGTTTCTTTTTTAAAGAAAAGAGTTTTTAGTAGACATAATTAAGTGTATTCATTACCTAGTTAGTGTGTGTTGTATAATTAATTGGTGAAGGCTAGTCAAGAAGGCGGGTTATTTAAGTAGACTGTTAGGAGCTGTAAAATATTTCTGTTTAAAACCTTTTAAATTTGTAGTTACCTAAAAAAAATTATATGAAATCAGAGAGTTGCCTTATTAAAAGTTTTAAAGACGTGTTAATAAAAAAAGTTATATATATTTAATAGTTTTTTTTTTTGACATTTTAACTCCTTTAAAAGATTTCTCCCTATGTTTTGGATCTGAAAATTGAGTGTAAGTGTCCCTTAAATACTTACTATTTAAAGTGTTTTCTTTTGATTTACTATCTTCTTTTAATTTTATTACCCATATAACATTTTTTGCCGGCGTTGTACATTTAATTTACTGGCATTAGCCAACACTCTTTAATGGCAAGGCATGTGGCAAACGTGTTGCAGATAATGTGATGGCATCCGTCATTAATAATTTATAATGAAAGACGTTTAGGATGATGGCATCCATCATTAATAAGTTATGCCAAAAAATGCGTTTAGGATGATGGCATCCCTCATTAATAAGTTATTGGCAAAAAATGCGTTTAGGATAATGGCATTTATTATTAAATAAGTATTGCAAGTTTTATAACTTGAATGTCCCAAAAGTTAAATTAGATATTTAGAATTTTGTAATCGAAAAAGATGAGTATGTATACAAACTTTTTATTTTTTGGTTTATTGTTACGGTAAAAAATTTATATTATGTAATTTTTTTATTGATAAATTTTTCCTGCCTTTTTTCTCATTTTTTCGATTACAAAATTCTAAATATCTAATTTAACTTTGGGACATCAACTTATAAAACTTGCAATACTTATTTAATGATAAATGCCATTATCCTAAACGCATTTTTTTCCCAATAACTTATTAATGATGCATGCCATCATCCTAAACGCATTTTTTGGCATAACTTATTAATAATAGATGCCATCATCCTAAACGCATTTTTGATCATAAATTATTAATGACGGATGCCATCACATTATCTGCAACACGATGTCCTAATAATGACCAATTGCCCACTTTCGCGTCTTTTTGATACCTTTTGCCAATGCCTTGCCATTAAAGGTTGTTGGCAATGCCAGTAAATTAAATGTACAACGCCGGCAAAAAATGTTATATGGGTAATTATTAATATGGTTATATAATTAACTAACCTACAAAAGAACAAACACTTAAAGTAATAACAAGTTGCAAGTTTAAGTTTTAAAACTCATTTCAATATAATGTCTGTCTGGAAAGAATGGGACCGCTTCGGTCCTCTGGTCTCGGGGTATAGCGAGCTGACTCTGTTTAAGCCTAATGACCACTTTAAACTGGCCTGTCGCCTAAAATAAAATAAAGAAAAACCCCCAACACCCAAAAAATCTAATTAAAAACGACGATTTGGTGGCAAGTCTGCAATAATGGGATGCTTCGAGTATTTCAGCAAATAATTCTAAATAACGCTTGATCAAAGAAAGTGCGTATATGTATATTATCAAAGACAATTGTAGTTTCACTTTAGACACCCAGAACAATGCTATATTTTTGGTCATAAGCATGGACGCTCGCTTCGTGAAATTTATGAAGCGGGTATCCTTTGAGTACACACGTAAACAATTCGTATCATTTGCCGCTTCCATAAATTTAGCCAAGACAGCGTTCAAACTGATGACCAAAAATTTAGCATTGTTCTGGGAGTCTATAGTCAAACTACAGTTTGCCTTTGATATTATTAAATAAAGATAATTGTGTAGCATAAATTTCAGTTAATTTCAATAACACTTTGTTACCTTTGCTTGATGCCCAGGTATTTTCAGGAAAATTAAATCATCGCCTTTCTGAATTATAAATAAAAATAGACTAGTGCTTATTTATGTCACTCATGACACAAATGTCAAACTATTTTCAGAGTTTTGTAACTAAAAACCCTTAAAATTTTATTTATTTTTAATTTAAATATTAGGTAATTTTTTATGTTTATTTTTGACTTAATTTTAACTTGACAACGGTGGCCTTGCCAGTGAAACGTCGTTTTTTAAGTTTTTGGGTTTTAATTTTTTTTTTTAAATTTGTTTCAGGCGACCGGCCAGTTAAATGGGGTCAATAGGGCTGAACACGGTCAGCTAGTTATTCCTCGGGGCCAGGACCGAATCGGTCCCATTCTCTTCAAGATATACTTATGGCGTGAACTAAACAAAAAACACCATTGAATATTTAAATCCGCCTAACCAATATAGAGCATATCTTTAATTATACCTTGAAAAAAGAGGAAATTTGGCAAAAAACTCTTAGCTGCAATCTCCCCATCTACCTTAAAAGCTACATTTTTATTTATTTAAGCTTATGAACCATATGAAAAACGGATGCCGTTATTTAACATATAATAAAATTCAGTTTTATGACCACGTCACGCTATTGCTTCTCTTTTATTTGGGCCATTTAATTATTTTTCTTTTTCTGCAAAAGATGTTGAAATAAAAATTCAAAATTTTACCTACCTTTTGCTTTTACTTGTAAGTACCTACTTTGAGGCAATTAAAATAATAACAGAAACCCTGTATCTGATGCCCTCTGTAATATATAACTAAAAACACGCTTTGGTATCGATTTTCCAGTGCTGCTACATTCTGTACTGTTTGCGGTGGGTTACGATCGAAAAAAGACGGTGGTTTCTTAGTTAGCAATTGTTGTACAAAGATGACACTCTACGAATAATGTTATTTAAAATGAAATAAATACGAAAAATTAAAAATGTCTACTGTTCACAAATGCTTTAATTTTCAATATAATTTTATAAACCTTTAAACCTATGCAGTACTTAAGTAATGTGATATTATTTACTAAAAACAGGGGCGCAACTAAAGGGGGCTAGGGAGCTTAGCCCCCAAGATGACGATTAGCACCTCCCTCCTCCCAAAATTATTGAGCATTTAAAATGTATTGGTGTTTTTTGGCAAATATATGTATAGATGGGTCCACATTTAATTCATTTTGAAAGCAATACCGCAAAGTACACAAAAATGATAAGATAAACAAACCATTTCGAATGCACATAGCCTTGTACAGGGCCTGGTTACATATTTTTAAATAAATAAAAAAAACATTGCTAAACCACGTATTACCTACTTAAAAAACATTCTCGTATTTCGCTTCTGTCCTACTATAAAACCGGTGGCACGTGGTGTGGTACTAGAAACTCGTCGGGTTAAATATTTTTGCCGTAATAAATTATTTTTCACAAAAAAATTCTTTACCTTATTATTTTTTGTATATTTGGCAGCATCGCTTTCTGAATGAATTAAATGTGGACCCATCTTTACATTATAAACTGCGGCCTAAGCCCCCTCAAAATCCAGGGGCTAGTTGCGCCACTGCATAGAAAAATTTAAATGTTTGTTAGTTGGGTATTTTTCTTTTTATTTTATGAGATCTGCCATTTTATAGGGGTCAACAGGGGCAAGAAACAAGGTCAGTTCGTTATACCCCGGGACCAAGACCAAAGCAGCCCCTTTCTTTTTAAGTGGTCGTGTACCGAATTAACAACCATTTAATGAATAAATCCGTCAAATCAATATACAAATTATCTTTAAATTATAGAAATTGTAAAAAAATTAAATATTTGTTAATTGCTTCAATGTCGCATATTCAGTGAACAATGAACTTTGCGACACCCCAGCAATAGCTTGATGAAAACTATAAAAGTGATCATCGAGGAACTATCATACATATAAAAAATCTAATAGCCAAAAGCTTGTGCAAGGAAGTTTGTGAAGATATAGTTGATTTATTATCAGCTAAACCTGGTCAAAAGCTTTAATTGACCATATGAATAAAAATAAAGCAAATGCTTTTGCTTATAAGTAAAAGATATTGATCATAATATAGAAATAAAGAAGGATTTATTTCAAACGTATGAGAATTTGCTTACAAGTGTGAGTATTTACTTATAGAAAAGTGGTGCTGCTATTCAGTAGCTTTTTTTTAGTAGTAAATACTTGCACTTGTAAGCAAATGCTCACACGTTTGAAGTAAATCCTTCTTTATTTCTAGATTATAATCAATACCTTTTACTTATAAGCAAAAGTATTTGCTCTTTTTACATTCATATGGCCCAGGGTATGTCAACATTTAGAAAAAATAATTTTGTATGTAATAGAACAGAATTTGTCATTCTTATATAAATAAATTCTGTGAGAAAATTAACTTTTAAGAGAAAAGTTAATTTTTATAGTATTAAAATTATGGTTAAATAAGTGGCTTGGAAAAGCCTAATGAGTAAAGTTATAACCATTGTCACTAATTTAAAAAATTAATTATTAGTAAAAATTTGTGACTTCAAAAAAAATGTTTGTCTTTTACCATTTGAAAATCTGGCTATGAATAAATAGGTCTACTTTTAAACGCAAGTTTTACTCTGGTTGTTAAAAGAGGTTATTTTTTAGTTTCTTTTAATTACAAAAATAAAAATGTTTTTAAATGTAAAAAAAATTGCAGTCAAATATGTTTACTTATAGTTAATTTTCAAAATCAGTGAGTTACCACAACATGCTAAGTAATACCACTTTTTTTACAAAAATTTCCTTGTGTAATAAGTGACAGATTTCACACCCATGCTAAGAAAAAAAAATGTATTTAGTTCTACTCTCTATTATTTAATAATAAAATTTAAATTCAATAAATAAAAAGTGTATTTTGATAAGTTCATTGTTCTGTCCTACTTCAAAATTCGATTCCACCTAGTTTCGGGAAAAGCCGCTGCGTGACTTACGGCGCTACTCTTTATTTCGATTTTTCTTTGCTTCCCTTCTTTACAGCGATGCCACTTTGAAATTTAAATAAGTTGTATCCATTGGGGTGTAACCTCGGAACACAATTACTTTAATTATTTTTGATCTTTTTATTTTTAGAGGTTGTTATTTTTTCTCGGATCCTGTCGTTTCTTTCACGCCAGAACTTTTATCTGCAGCCACTGTTTTCCTTATCTTTATTTCAAAGATTTATATTGCTATTCCATTAGTTAACTATTTGCTTTTATACACTTTTTGGTATTGTGCATTAGTTAAGTCATTTTTGGAAAAATGTGTTCAAATGTAGTATACAATAAAAAGTTACAAGTATCCTAAAAATGTGGTTGATGGCTTTTAAGTGGCATTTAGAGACGAATTTTAGATTTTTTTCAAAAGTAAAAAATATAAGCAATTAAATATTGATTTAAAAATTTTAAAAAATCCAGTGTCACTTGTCACTAAGATACATATTATAAAATATGATTCCGGGATAATAAAATTTGTATCACCATTTTTCAAAAAGTTATTCATTTAATTTTTTTTTCGCGTTTCGGTTGTCATAAAAGGCGGTATAAAAGTTTAATTATCATTGATTAATAAATTTTTCGCATCGTGAAACTCTTTTCATTTACGTACCTTATAGTTACGCAAAAAAAATAGTTAAATATTTTGGTAAATTAATTTTAAGTTAATAAAAAATATGATTTTATTTAAAAAATGTCAACTTAAAAAATCCTATTACCAGAATTAAACCCTAAAAAATATTTACATAACATTTTTAAGAACCTAAAATAAGATGAGCGCCATAAAGCGAAAAATTTATAAATCAATCATTTAAACTTTAATACCGCCTTTAATTGACAACCGAAACCCGTAAAAAAATTAATAATTAACAAATAAATAACTTTTTAAATAATGTTGATACAATTTTCTTGTATTGCGGAATAATTCATTAAAGTGTCTAGATGACACTAGAATATCTTTAAATTTTTAAATAGAAATTTGCGTAAAAATTTATTTCAAACCCATGCTTACTACAGCGGCGAAAGCTTATATTATACTTATACTTTTTGAGATTTTGGCAAAAAGATTGAGGGACTATTTTGTTCAGTTTTTTTGTTATTAACTACATGTATTTATTTATTTGTAAAAAAATCAAAAATTTATCTTTCTAAATCGTTTGAGCTCATTATTTTTAGGGGACTTGTTACTATTTTTCGGAGGAAATAAACTTCGACCAGGCAAATATTTATTATTAACTTTGTACGATGATTTATTATACATACAAAAATTATATTGTAAACTCTTCTATTTTTAAGATTTATTTGTACATGTACAGCAATATTTAATAAACCACAAACTTTTATCAAAACAATATTTAAAATTGTAAGAAGAACAGCATGCCTATTTTTTAATACATTTTAACCGACTGAACAAAAAATTAACATTAGAAAAATGTTTTTTCTATACATATTATAAAATAAAAACAGAAAAAATACTTAGAACATCTATCAAATCAAATGGTATTAGGCTTATTGTGAAAAATACCTCTAGAGTTTTTATTTGGAAAAATTATATAAACAACAGTAACTCATTTGTTAGAAGATTACGAATAAGTACTTACTGAGAATCAAATTCAGGCTTATATTTTACAATAGCGTTATGTTACTTGGTTTTAAAAAAAAGGTCATTGCCAGTTTTTACTCAATTTAAGGTATATTATAGGTCTTTAAAGTTGCGAAAATTTTTTTACAATTTCCTGAGACTAAAATATGGCGATTTGACCCAACTTACCTCATTTCAAATGAGAATGATTTTGGAGATACTAAATGTCAAAAAATAAACCTAGTTATATATATTTTTTTAAATAAATTCTTTACTCCTATACCTTTTTTCGTGAAAGATGTTGAAGGATATAAATTTTAATCGAACAGTTAAACACAGAGTGGCTTCAATATTTTATTATACATTACTATAGTATTACATTGTTTGGTATTGTTAATTAACTTTGACAAACATCATTGGTAAATATTGAAAGTATTGAAAGCAAAGAAAAAAGTGAGCGTCCAAAAAATATATTCCAGAACATGGCCGGAAAAGTATATTGCTTAGCAACGCCTTCAACCTACAGGAATTTTGGAGGTAAGAAAACAAATTGAAAATAAGTAAATTTCCTTCCAATCGTACTTTCAAAGAAAAAGGGAAAACTTTTGTGTGACACACACTTATCTTTTATGTAAGACTAAAAACCAGAATTAAAATATATTTGCAACAGATTGGTACATTCGGGTCGTAGCCCGTAAAACTGCCGAAACTTGTCAACACTGTAAAATGAGGCAGAAACCCTGATGATTTTCAACCCTTTAGTTTGCCGATATATTTTGACAGACTAGGGTCATATAAAAGAAAAAAACCCGACAGAGATTATTTTTTGATAATGTCGAGTTTACGTAACCAATAATTAATCAAAATACGGATATGATTGAACTTCCTACCACCTTATGTGGCTGTTTAAGACGGGTTGGTAAATTAAGGTGTTAAATCAGATATGCACGTGAGTTTTTTCGATACCGAACATTTAAAAAAATAAAATGTATAGACATAGTTTTAAGTATAGGGACGGTGGGTAAAATAGGCTGGTATAGTCAACTCAATATGTTTTTAATAAAAATTGAAACACAATGCCAAAGACAATATTTTTGAGGTAACAGTGAGTTAGTGGGAAAACAGTCAAAATTACCAAAAAATGCCTGGGGTCGAAGGGGGCTGGTGGCCCCTCAAAACACTTTCTTGGAAAACATTATACGCCGATCGAATCAACAACGTAAGTAATTAATTTTTATAAGCAAACTTACTTACTCTGTATAATTGCTTTGTATTTGTCAAATAAATACAGCGTGTCTTCGAAAGTTCTACCAAATGGAAAACTTTTAATTATTAATTTAGGAAAAAAGTGTCACTTTATAAAAATCCTGCTTGATGATAAAATACATTGCAGATTGGATGTACAGGGTGGGTTAAAAATGACTTGTTTTCAAATTAAATTAAGGGTTATTTCCTAAATGCGGCGCCAAACTTTAAAGGGTGATTTCTTATGTAGTTTATGTAGAAACAAATCCCATAAACATATGTCCGGAGTTGCTTCGTTTTTGAGATACAAGGGCGTTAACTATTTTTTAAAAGCCGGTATTTTATTAATATCTTAAATACGAAACCAGATACAAAAATGTACTACACTAAAAAGTTGTATTTTTAGTTGCTTTATAGGAAAAAAATGTTAAAACTACATAAAAAGCCAGGGGCGCACATTTTTCTCTCAATATTATTGGCTGTTCTGCTCACTGAAGCTACAATAAAGTCAATTTAGTTAGAGCCTTACAAGCGCTTTATTACATTAAATAAACGTACCAAATTTTAATTAAATTGGTTTAAGGTTATTTAAGATATTTATACAATATTGATTGTTTAATAATCTTTAACGCCCTGTATTTCAAAAACGAAGCAACTTCGTTTAAAGTTTCGTGTCGTAGTTAGAAAATACCCTCTATATTAGTTTGTTAAAAAGTTTTTTTAGGCCACCCTGTACATCTAACATAGAAATATTTTTATGAAAATGATTTTTTCTCATCAAGCAGGACTTTTTATGAAGAGGCACATTTTTTCGTAAAGTTAATAATTAAAAAGTTTCCCATTTGGTAAGAACGAAGACAAGCTGTATCTATACAGGGTGTTTCCTAATTACGGTAAGAAAATTGAAGGGTTTATTTTGAGCTAGTTTTATGAAAAAAAATCATATAAATATAGGTCGGTAGGTTTTACAAAAGAAAATCGGGTTTTAATGATACCCTTAATATGCCCTATCCAATTTTAATAAAAATTTGCTGTGATATTTGTTAAAATAAAAAGTTAATTTAGCCCTAAACTAAATTTAATTAATGAGACCAGTGGCGGCGTGGAATGCATATTAACTAATATTTTTGACAAAAAAATGTACGCCAGCGACTTTTCTGACAACTTTCATATTTTTTCAGAACTGCCAGCCATACAACTTTTTTGCTTTCTAATATTTTGACGTAGCCTACTGACTTTTCCAGAAAAAAATACAATCCGCTAAATTACATGTTCCTGAACCATACAAAAATATATATATATTTTTATAATTAAGTGTTATAACCTCTTATTAGCAATTTTATGCTTTATTTGTTTTCTGGGAGATTAAATTTAAACAAAATATTATTTGGCTTTGAATTAAAAACTTTATTAATATTTTATGTTAAACAAACTTTTTAATTTTATTCTGAAGAAAAGCCAAATAATATTTTGTTTAAACTCTTATTAGCAATGTATGTAAAAACAATAGCAACAAATACCTAAATAAATAACTTTTATTTCAAGTCTAACAAATTTTACTAAAATAAGTGTTTTAAAGTTTTTTAAGTATTTTGAAAAGTTTAACACCCTTTATCTTTATAACAAATAATTTGGAAACACATGTTTTTATGAAGTTTTTTATTTGGAAACACTAGCTAATAGCTTAGAAATACGTCCTTAAATTTTCTTTCCGCAATAAGAAAACACCCTGTTTATACTTACTTAACTACTTAATATTATATGTGTTTGTAGAATAGAATACAATTTTAAGATAGAAATCCCCAGCTCGGTAAAAATAAACAGTGTACCACAACCATCAGCTTAGACTTTTTTATTAATTTAATATGGTTCTGTCAAATTATGAAGCAATACATTTTTTTTAATACAGTGATATCATTTACAAAAGTTTAAAATAAATCAGATTATCATAATAATAATAATAATTATTATTATTATTATCTAAAAAACCCGACACGACGTATCTCATGGCTCCGACCCCATAGGGCGTCGTCCGAAAGGACATCCATATCAAAGACCACCCCTCGCGTCCGCTCGGTCAGTGTTCCTCGGCCAAATTTATTTGTCTTAATAGACGAAGACAACAGATCCAAGGACAACAGATTTCTGCATTTTCATCACCAGTTTTTCGGGTGAATTTTGACATGCTGGAATGTACCACAACTCAACAACAACAAGAAGATCTTGATATTTGGCTCGTTTCTCCCGTTCTTTTATATTGATGTTAGTTTCAGCTGGAGCGGAGAACTCTATTATATACACGGTGTAATTATCTTATCAGGAAGAACGATGTCAGGTTTATTCGGATGTATTTGATGCGTAGTTGGGAACGCATAGCTCCAGTATATGCGACAGTTGCCATTTTCCACTACTGCCTCAATGTCACCGGAAGCAAACGGAAGTATTGCTGTTTCAAGTGAAAGCACGAACTCCTCTTAACTTTGCCAGTCCCGTTAAAAAACAAGACGATATAGCTGAACAAGAAAAAGAATATATGGATGATGAGCCGTCGGAAGATGATCAAATGATAGAAGAAGGCTAAACAGAGGAAACTAATTTAGACAGAACTATCTATGAGCACCAACCTGAAGAAAGTTACTTTGATGATGACTTTAGAGTCGACCCACAATTTAATCCTGTTCAGATTAATAGTATTCCGGAAGAATCCTTTCGAGAATATCTAGATCAGTATGATCCGCTACCTAGAGAATATGTAAAAGGTTTTATAAAAGATACGGAAAACGAGTACGATCGAAACTATTTAAAACATGATATGGCTACTGATCATCTAACTTTCGGCGATTCTCGACTTGAATTTAACGGCCCAGATATTTATGTTAAAGGGGAAAAATTTATTGGAACTCCTGGTCTATATGAACTTATATTCAAGACCAATCCGTTAAAAAACAAATTTACAGCACTAGACGAGCGAGCATTTGCAAAATTGGTTTTACTAACGAATGCTAGTAAGAGAAATTTTGATGAAAACGAACAGCATGCTGGCAACAGAGGTGTCAAGTACATGTTAACAATTAAACCATTACTCGAACGTATAAAAGAGGAGCGAATAAGAAAACAAAAAGAACGCGATAAACAGTTGCGAATTACAAGAGCACAAAATCCTCAAGGCTATGGTTTACCAATTGATACTAAACATAAAATATTTAACAATAATAAAACTGATTATATTTACTGGGATGATTCAAATGAGCTTGTGGATAGATTAAGATTGTTAATGGCTAGCAAGCAAGTGGGTAATAATAACCATTAAAATGAGATTATAAGTATTATTGAAGAGTTAAAGGAAGCCCATATTATTGAATAAAAAGAGTTGATTTAGTAACATAACCTCATTTTCAAGATGACTCTCGACAAATTCGGACGTAATTTAACTCATCCGTATCATTTAGCAAAAAGCTTAAAACAGAAGATGGTGTAAAGGATAAGCCCGAAAACAACTTGTATGGCTACATGAATATTATGTTGGTTTGCGAAAAGGGTTTGTCAAAACATCTTTATATAAATGGTACAAAATTTGATTACTACAGGTTTCCCATTACAAGTGGAATTATTGAATATGTCAATATCGATACACCTGTTAAAACATATATAAACGCAATAGCATATGAAAAACCAAGCGAGTTGTTACACCAGAAGTTAAATTTAAATGATCATATTTTATTTTTAGGAGATAAAATACGACCACGTACCAAAATATATGTTGAGTTTATAATTAAATATCCTATTTTATAAGGCTTTATTCTAAGAATTATTTAGCAATATGGCAACAATGTATTTTTTAATTTAAAAATAATTGCTTTACTGTAAACACTGCTATTTATTTTATAAGGCATTATTCTAAGAATTATTTAGAAATATGGCAACCATGTATGTATTTTTTATTTTATAATAAATGCTTTACTACAAACACTGCTTTTTATTTAGTTACCACTGTTTTTTTCCGTTTATTATCTAACCGCAGCTATCTTTGTTATTGTTGACGTATGCTTTGACCTTGAAATTTATAAAGCTCTACACCTGCGCTTAAGCCCCGCTTACACCCCGCGCAAGTATCCTCCGCATCGTGGCCATTTTGTAAGTCACGAGATTTTTGACATATGACAGGTGACATTTGACAGATGACAGATGACGTTTGACAGATTGACCACGCCCCAAAATAACGCGTTGTGCAAGATTCCTAAATATTTAATGACGTCAGAGATCTTGAGATAATAAGCTCCACCGGTAGACGACAAAAAGAATGACTAAAATCAAACCACTAGAAGCCAAGATATACGTTAAATCTGTTAAGGCCCTATTTACACTCAAATAACATAATTATTATTAAAAATTTTAGTATTAATATTTGTAGATTTATAAAAATAAATTATTAGCAAAAGAACAACTAAAATCGGTCTACTAGAAACCGAAATATACGTTAAAAACTAGATAAAGATTCATTGGATCCCCATTTAGCGTTTTAATTATCAGATCCCCCAATGGCCTAGTGGTATATGGCGTTGGATTCTCACACAGGTGGTCAGGTGTCATGGGTTCTGACTCCCAGCTCCCAGTTTAAACTCTTATTAGCAATTATGTAAAAACAATAGCAACAAATACCTAAATAAATAACTTTTATTTCAAGTCTAACAAATTTTACTAAAAAAAGTGTTTTAAAGTTTTTTAAGTTTTTTGAAAAGTTTAACACCCTTTATCTTTATAACAAATAATTTGGAAACACATGTTTTTATGAAGTTTTTTTTATTTGGAAACACTAGCTAATAGCTTAGAAATACGTCCTTAAATTTTCTTTCCGCAATAAGAAAACACCCTGTTTATACTTACTTAACTACTTAATATTATATGTGTTTGTAGAATAGAATACAATTTTAAGATAGAAATCCCCAGCTCGGTAAAAATAAACAGTGTACCACAACCATCAGCTTAGACTTTTTTATTAATTTAATATGGTTCTGTCAAATTATGAAGCAATAATTTTTTTTTAATACAGTGATATCATTTACAAAAGTTTAAAATAAATCAGATTATTATAATAATAATAATTATTATTATTATTATCTAAAAAACCCACACGACGTATCTCATGGCTCCGACCCCATAGGGCGTCGTCCTAAAGGACATCCATATCAAAGACCACCCCTTGCGTCCGCTCGGTCAGTGTTCCTCGGCCAAATTTATTTGTCTTAATAGACGAAAAGATCCAAGGACAACAGATTTCTGCATTTTCATCACCAGTTTTTCGGGTGAATTTTGACATGCTGGAATGTACCACAACTCAACAACAACAAGAAGATCTTGATATTTGGCTCGTTTCTCCCGTTCTTTTATATTGATGTTAGTTTCAGCTGGAGCGGAGAACTCTATTACATACACGGTGTAATTATCTTATCAGGAAGAACGATGTCAGGTTTATTCGGATGTATTTGATGCGTAGTTGGGAACGCATAGCTCCAGTATATGCGACAGTTGCCATTTCCA